>CM030359.1:330495281-330756166 GCA_017893485.1 Hemerocallis citrina | reverse complement strand
GAGGAGAAGTGCCTCCCATTCTTCACATTCTTCAAGGCCCTCAAGGGAGCTAAAGGATTTGAATGGGGGCAAGCACAACAAGAGTCCTTCGACCAGCTCAAGGCATACTTAGCCAACCCCTCACTCTTGAGCAAGCTAAGGCCCGGGGAGGTCCTCTATCTATACCTCGCCGCTTCGGAGCAGACCCTCAGTGCCGTCTTGGTAAAAGAATAAGACAGGATGGAAAGGCCCATCTACTACGTGAGTAAGGTCCTCCGGAACACTAAGCTCTGTTACCCAAAGCTGGAGAAGATGGCCCTGGCGTTGGTCATGGCGGCGAGGAAACTCCGCCCGTACTTTCAGTCTCATTCGGTGGTCGTTCTTACCGACCAACCGTTGAAGCAGGTGCTCCACAAGCCAAAAAAATCGGGCCACTTGATTAAGTGGTCCATAGAGCTGAGCCAGCATGACATCAGCTACCAACCCAGAACTGCTATCAAGGCGCGCCCTGGTAGAATTCATTGTGGAGAGCACTATCCCCGACCCCTGTGAGTCGGCTGCCGAACCCTTGGTCTAGACCGTTTATGTGGATGGATCCTCTTGTGCGGACGGAAGTGGGGCTGGCATCATCTGACCGGCCCAGATGCTTTCGTCCTGCAATACTCCCTCCGCTTAAACTTCCCTGCATCGAACAACGAAGTAGAGTATGAGGCCCTCATAGCGGGGCTCTATATGGCTCGCAAGGCAAGAGCCAAGCGCGTCAGAGTCTTCAGTGATTCACAGTTGGGCGTCAACCAAGTGTTAGGGGAATACGAAGCAAGGGACGAGCACATGGATAAGTAATTGGCAAAGGTTAAGGGGCTACTAGCCTTATTCGAAGACGTTCAAGTCCAGCAGGTTCCTCGAGAGGAAAATGCATAGGTAGATGCCCTCTCCAAGCTTGCCTCCTCCTCCCTCCAGGGTTTGGAACGGACCATCTTGATAGAGGTCCTCCTTAGACCAAGTATTGAGGAAGACGGCTTAGAGTCAATGAAGACTATGCCCCTCACACTTGGGGAGAATTGGATGAAGCCCTTACTTGAGTACCTTAGAGATGGAGTTCTTCCAGAAGACCTAAAGGAGGCGAGAAGGATCAGGACAAGAGCCGAGCGGTACACACTTCTTGATAGAGTCATGTACAAATGCTCCTACAACCAGATTGATGGCAGACCCTACCTAAGGTGTATCTC
This sequence comes from Hemerocallis citrina, assembly GCA_017893485.1. NCBI lineage: Eukaryota > Viridiplantae > Streptophyta > Magnoliopsida > Asparagales > Asphodelaceae > Hemerocallis > Hemerocallis citrina. Next base: position 330,754,958 of record CM030359.1, on the reverse strand, counting down.
CCTCGAGGAAGCACTCTATGCCTTGAAGAAGGCCCATGATGGTATGTGTGGCGCGACCTGGGAGCGAGATCCCTTGCCCGTAAACTCTTAAATTATGGCTACTTCTGGCCAGCACTACTTAGTGACTCCGAAGAGTATGTTCATCAGTGCGACTCCTTCCAGAGATTCTCTCCAATCCGTTGCCTACCACAAGCCCAACTTTCCTCCCTGGCGAGTCCAATCTCTTTTGCAATGTGGGGGATGAACTTGCTCGGACCGTTCCCTCCAGTGCCGAGCCAGCTGAAGTTCCTAGTCGTGGCGATAGACTACTTCTCCAAGTGGATCGAGACCGAACCCCTCGTAATGATCACTGATAATAAGGTTCAGAAGTTATTATGGAAGAACATTATTTGCTGCTTTGGTGTGCCCCGTGTCCTCGTATTCGACAATGGAACCCAGTTCGCGGGGGCTATGTTTCGCAACTTCTTTACCGACCTCGGTATCCAACAACGGTTCTCTTCAATATCCCACCCTCAGTCCAACGACCAAGCAGAGAATGCTAACTGCCAAATCCTTTCTGGCCTAAAGAAGAGGCTCGACAAGTCCACCAAGGGATTATGGGTCGAACAGCTTCCCAACGTCCTATAGAGCTATCGAACCACGAAGAGAACCCCGACAGGAGAGTCCCCTTTCAACCTCACATATGGCTCCGAAGCCATCATCTCCCTAGAGGTCGGCCTACCCTCGCCCCGATTAGTCGCTTACAGAGAAGAGCAGAATGCGAGCCAGATTCGCAATAGTTTGGATCTCATCGACGAGGTCCGCAAAATAGCTTCTATCCGGCAAGAGACCTACCGACGTAGGATAATCCAGTCCTACAACAAGAGAGTACACCCCGCTAATCTCAAAGAGGGGGACCTAGTACTCCGAAAGCTATCAATCTCTCTTCCAAGCAAGAAGGGCAGGCTAGCACCTAATTGGGAAAGTCCGTATATGTAATGCCCCGAATTCCAAATAAGACCGAATTCGAGATTCCACAGGATCTTTATACTTCACTTCGTACAATTTTACAAGGAAATTTGAAATTTTTATCTTACAACAGACTTCTTTACATTTAATTACATAGCAGAAGTTAAAATGAAATACAACAATGAAAATAATACACAACTTGCAACATCTTTAACATGCAATTTATCAACAGCATCATATCAACTTTATATCTTCATGAAATCTAATTCCTGCATAATAAACTGTAGGCACGTCAGTTGCTTACAACCGACAAAAATATTATATACGACCATCCTCTCTATGCCGGAGATATAACGATCTCAATACTTTAACAAACCGCAAATTTGAATGCAATAAAGTGTTAAATGTGACTACACTAAACATGTAAGTGTATGCAATGCCTTAATGCATAATACAGATCTTTTATACTAAGATGACACTAATGCATACTTGCTCAGATTCTATGCATCCCATTCTATATAGGTCTGAGTGTAAGCACCTACGTACTCCACATTAAAGTGTTCGATCCCTCACCATGAAAACTACCCAGTAATAAGATCAAGGTTTAGATATTCCATGAGTATGGATCCCAGTCCCGGAGTACATCGCCCTACTGTTATACAGACTCCTCTTCGTGCGAACCTCCCGCAAGTGCCCCTCTAGCCTCGATATAGGTATATACACTGGAGTACGGCAAACTATCCGCCCGACTATGCAAAGTTTTGGATTTAAAATAAAAGCTCGTCTCCATCGAAGCAACCTCAGTCCCGGAGTACACCGCCCGACTGGGTCTATAGTCTCGGAGTACACCGCCCGACTATATAGAGTGCCCCACTTACGTTTGCCCAAGTTTTACTACATCTTCACTTATGTGCCTAGTTCTTAAGTTCAAGAATTGAATAAATTATCATACCAAGAGTTAGTCTTACCCCCTACCGGACTTAATCACAAATACCGAGATAACTCCATGGCCATATCTCAAAAATATAACTCAAATCTTTTAATTCAACAATGCCGGTACACAGGGTCTCACTAAACTCTAAATCACAACCTTTCATGTACAAGAATCCATAGGTACTCATACCCTTTAATAATCATGTATTAACATAATGTATTCATATCTTCAACTTATTCACAAAGTGATCAATGTCTTATTTTAGCACTATTCATGATTCATATATTCATTCAAAATCTTTAAAAGCAATAATTCTTTTCATGAACATAAATTCATCACATGAAATCTTACTAGCAATTTAAGCTCATAAAACAATTCATATCTCAATCCACATCAAGTACTTTTAAAATTATATAAGTGTATAATCTGTTCAAGAGAAATCACTTCACACAACAATACCTTACTCTTTTTCTAAAATAAATCTCACTCTTTAATAATTAATTCTTAAGTCAAAACTCATTTTCTATCTCAATTTATCCTTTTTAACTTCTCAAATATACTTGAAAAATTCTAATACTCTTTTTAATAAATTCTATTTCATTTTATAGGAAATCTAGAATTTTTTCTCAAATTTTATTCCCATTAGAAATCCCAAAAATATATTAGAACACCAAAAAATCAAAAAGTGGCCTTCGAGTTTCGAACCCAAGACTTGCCGAAAGCTACAGTAGGCACCCAAAGCACACACCGTGTAACACCCCATAATTTTATTTTTATTTAAAAATGCATTTTTTTAATTTTGCACGTATGATGCACATGTTAATTTTTCCATCTCTATTTTCTTACTCCCATTTACTATTTTAGCATAAATAATCTTTATTTAGCCTTTTATTAAACCCATGGACCTAAAGATAGATTCTAGCTCATTAGATTAATTAAAAGGCAAGCCCACTAGACTAACTAATTAATTAATTAAAAAGAAAGCCCATGGGACAAGCCCATTAATTAAATCATATTTTAAGTTGTGCATGGACTCACACATGACATGTAACAACTTTTAATACACATTTTGGAACTATAGAAATTGTATTCAATATTGTGTATGTGTGTGCACTAGTGCACAACACGAGCACGTAGTATGTGAAGATGCAAAAGGGGGTTGGCCGGTTTTGATCATGGAGAGTTGGGAGTTAAGTTTTTGAAGAGGTGGAGATGTGAAGATTTGGGAGTTATGGGAGTTACGATTATGAAGAGATGGAGAATTAAGTTGAGTAATTTATTAGGTGGAGAAATTTGCACTTTAAACCCTCACCTTGTCCTATAAATACACCCAAATTTCCTTCTCATTTCACACCTAGACTAAACAAAAAATAAAGAAAGGAAAAGAAAGAGAGAAAGAGAGTACCATTGTGCATTGGAGAGCTCTTGCTAGGAGGAGAAGGACAAAGAGGTGCTAGTTGGAGCTATGAGCTAAAAGTAGTCTCTCCATTCTTAGTTGTTAGTTCTTCATAAGAGGTGGGTGATCTCTTTCTTTCTAATATAGAGAATGCATGCTGAAAGTTATAAATGAGTAGTATAAATTGAGTTTGATGTGAAATATGTAGACATAATCCATGCTAATGTAGTATGCCATGAATGAAAGTAATTTTGTTGTGATTAAGTGCCACCATGATAATTAGAAAGAAGAATTTTAATAAAAGAATTAATACTATGAATCATATTAGTATGCTTGTAAATTTGTACATGTCGAATATATGATTTGTATGAAAATTTGTTGAAGCAATGTTATATTCAATATATTCCTTAGTGCCATGATGATTAGAAAGAAGAAAGAAAGAAAACAAAATTGAATTGTTGCCATGAAAATATGTTAACATATGCATATTGCCATGTTATATCGAAAATATAAATTTTTGCATAAAAGAGTTTCTTTTTGAGATCCTCATGATTGAGAGGCATGTTTTGGTATTATTACAAAATTTTAATTAGTATAATTGAGTACATAAACTAGCTTTAATGAATACAATCCTTAAGTTCAAGTTTTGAGAAAAATGCAAATTGATATGTAAAATGGAAAGAAGAACTATTTGGAAAAAATAGAAAAATATTTTTTAAAATAAATTTGGAATTGGTTGGCTGCTGTTTTAAAATTAAACTCAGTCAAAGGAAAGTTTATATCTTAAAAAATGGATCATTTGGATAAACGAGTTTGCGAAAAATAATCAATTTCAGAACAGTGTGAACAAAATCATATTAATACGACTCCTAATCAATAATCACACTTGGACTTACTGGTTAGCCAGTGCACCACAGAGTACTACTGTACTTGTAAGAGATCTTGGGATCAAAACTTGTTGGACACATTTTATTTTGTTTTCATTTAAATTATTTCCAAAACCCGAAGCTAGATATATGGGTATTTCGGTAAAGGTTTTTGACACCAAGTCCACTTAGACTTAGTGGCTTGCGGTGTGGGTTTCTGGGTGCTTACTGTTGGCGAGTTGGGCTTGGGTTGGAAACCCAGTAAGCTCACTTTTTTTTTAATTTCTGATGTTCTAATAATTTAAGCGGTTTTAATGCAAAGAAAATTTGGGAAAAAAATTCTAGATTTCCTATAAAATGAAATGGAATTTATTAAAATTAGTTTTATAATTTTTTTTGTATATTTTGAAGAAAATGAGATAAAAATGAGTTAAAAATGAGTTGATGACTTCAAATTAATTTGTATAAGAGTATGACTTTTGTTTTAAAAAGAAGAGTAAAATATTGCTATGTGAATTGAGTTCTCTTGAAGAGATTATACACTTATGTTGAGTAAGAAATACCTGATGAGATTAAAATCTAGTGTGAGTTCATATAGAGCTTTGGAAAGAATTGCTATGTTACTTGATTTCCTTTGATGAGAGTATATGAATATGCTTGATTGTGGTTAAGAATTTTTATGTGATTAAGTTCCTAAATGAGATTTGAATCTATGCTATGAGTTCATGAAAAGAATTATTGCCTTTGAAAGATAGTGAATGAATTGAATGAATGATGCTAAAACAAGACATTTATCAAATTGTGAATAAGTTGAAGATAAGAATACTTTGAGTTAAGACATGATAATTTTTTGTTGATGAAACGGATAGAGTCTTACGACTCCAGCCAGCACAAACGATCATATTAAACGAGAAAAGTACAAAAGTCAATTTTACAAAACGTAAAACCAGCCAGCTAACTACAAAGGGCAAAGGAAATACAGATAAATAAACAGAGAGAAGAAACTATAGCGAAATCCGACAATAACAAAAAAGCACAGAAGCAAGAATAGCCTATAAACGGGGGCTAATGAGCAGACGGCGTGGCCAGACGCAGGACCAAAGAAGCCCTCATTCCCATGTCCGCCCTCGCAGAGGAGAGGCCAGAAACAGCATAGGTCGCCCCCTGATGAGGCCAGACATGACCCAGCTAGACGGCGCCGGGCCCAGCACCGGCCGCTGGCTAGCGGTCGCAGGGAACCAGAGCCAAAAACACGCCATCCCACATCTTCGAAACCTGGACATCGCAAACTACAGCCTGGCCAAAATAGTACTCAGACGGCAGGCAAACACAAAAAGCCGCAAGAAGGCATGGCTAAAAAGGCTCACAGACGCCAGGAAACAACAAAAGCCTGGCCAAGATAGCTCACAGACGCCATGCAACAACAAACAGCCGCAATCAAAATGGCTCACAAATGCTAGCAAACGAAAAACAGACGTAAGAAGGCCGAACAAAAACAAGAAACAGATCCGAACAGAACCCAAGAGACCAGCACCGCTCAACACCGACTATCCTCCGAACACAACCCGAACATAAGGGGAGTAAAGCAACACAAAATTAGCCAAAAGAGAAAGAGAAATAACCACATCTTGAGATAACAAGGTAAATTAGCGACCAAAAAAACCAAATTCCACCAATCCAGTACAGCCAGAGTACTAGGCCAGAGGAGCCAGCCAAAATGCAACCAGAAAGCCAACAAAAACAACCCATGACCGCTGGGTTAAGGTCATTGCATCTCAATCCTTAGCAACACAATTAGAAAGAGAGGCACAACACGAGGAGCACAACGCTCACTGCCAACCCGACATAGAATAAAACCAAATACATCAAACAGCAGGTGGAAGAATCCTGTTCTTCATTAGATTAAGAGAAGGGATTATACAAAAGTAGAATATAACTGCACAAAAAAACTAAGCCCAGGCTTAGAATAACGTTAGGAAAATGAGATTACCACAAAATGAGCCCTATTAACAGAGGTAAGAAGAGAAAAGTAGCAGCAACGAATTCATCCAAAGCAGAAAACAAACGTCACAAAAGATGTACCATTGGTACAACATCAAAAAGGGAAGAGAACTCATAGCTCCTTTCAAACCTGCGAAACAAAGTCAGAGAAGACTATTTAAGCAGCAGAGATAGAAGAAAATTATAAAGCATTAAGATTACGTAGGCAAAGTAATGAGTCATCAAGGCGGTGACTGTATAAGGAAACTATAGCTTCATGCTTTAAATTCAATGTCCAGAAATTAAAGAGAAATAAAAAATCTTCAATGATGGAATAGATTGGGGCAGTGCAATGGTTGAAAATTTTCTTATTTCTTTCGGACCACGTAATCCATATAATAATCAAAACTGAAAGGTTTCATGATTTGTGGTACTTTTTATTCGTGGGATGAAGAGACCAGCATGAGGATAAGTTGGAGGGAATGGAAGGGACTTCCCAGGCTAATGAACAAATTTTCCACAGAGGGCGGATGAATTCGCACCCAACAAACAGGTGATCAACGTCTTCGAAATTAATTGAGCATAGGGGCACCTTTGACCCCACGCTAAATTCCTTTTGTTGAGGATCTCGACAGTAAGAAGCTTGTCGTTGAGCGCGAGCCAAGCAAGGATTTTAACCTTCAGAGGGGCACAGCCACTCCAGATGAAGTCAGCAAAAGGGGAGTTGATACCTCGAAAGTTTAGAAATTTATAAAAGGATTTGACAGAGAAGACACCCAAAGAGTTCCAACGCCATCTAAAATCTTCTTTCGGATGCCAAACAAAGTTGTCAAGGGAAAAAAGAAGGCCATTAAGATATGTAGTTAGAGATACTGGAGGATCGGCAGTGAAAGGAATGAGCCAATGCTTCTGGGAATTAATAATGTTGGAAGATTCTGCCACATGGCATGGGGATTGGAGGCCAAGCAGAAGAGGGCCGGGATAGCCGACGCGAGCTTGGTGTTACTAATCCAGGTATCGGACCAGAACTTCTTCTCGGATCCATCGAAACATTCATGGAAGATACCGCATTGGAAAAATGCATACGCTTTCCAAACACCCTTCCAGAATGGGGAGGCATTGCGAGAAAGTAGGGGAGAAAAATCCCACATCTGACGTCTAGAAAAGCAACTAATATTGATATTTTGGATCCAAGGTAAATGATCGTTTTTTAAAAATCTCCACAGCCATTTGCCAAGCAAAGCGATATTCTGATGTCTGAGATCCAGAACCTCTAGGCCCCCTGCTGCTTTGGATGAGCAGATAGACTTCCAGCTGCTAAGGTGCGATCCTGGTTTGAGAAGGTGGGATCCCGACTAGAAGAAATTACTTCTAACTTGGTCAATCCTCTTGATCACCCAAGTGGGGACATAATAGAAAGACATCATATAAAGGGGAATAAAGGAGATGACTGAATTAAGAAGGATTAATCTACCACCTCGGGAGAGAAGTTTCCCCGACCAATTGTTAATTCTCGAGTCTACCTTTTCCACCGTAGGTAACCAATCTGATTTATGCAGCTTGCCCCATCTCAGGGGGATACCCAGGTACATGATGGGAAAAGATGCAGGAGGACAGTTAAAGAAATGGGAGATCTCAGTTTGGCAATTGGTAGAGCCACCAAGCCAGAGTACTGACGATTTTTGAAAGTTGATCGTAAGTCCCGAAGCTTTTTCGAAGAAGTAGAGAAGAAGTTTTAGGTTACGGAGTGAGTGAACATTTGGTTTGGTGAAGATGATAGTATCATCGGCGTATTGCAGGTTAAGAACACCTTGGACATTGCGCGAGTTCCCCAGTCCTTCTATGACCTGCGCTTCCCAAGCGTTGCGAAGTAGTTTACTCAATACATCCGCAACGAGGGAAAACAGAAGGGACGAAATTGGGTCGCCTTGACGAAGGCTACATCTAATTTTGAATTTGTGGCCTTCTGATCCGTTGATAATAATGGAAGAAGTGCCTGAAAAGAGACTGGATTTGATCCAAGCGATCCATTTGGGACCGAAACCTCTATTTATAAGAATCTCGAATAGGAAATCCCAACTGACGTTGTCGTATGCTTTTTGGAAATCAAGTTTGAGTAAGATCCCTTCGGAATTAGAGTTATGACAATGAGAGATGATCACTTGTGCTGAAGTAACACTATCAAGGACAAAACGGTCTTTGATAAAACCCGATTGAGCGGGATCAATGAGGGGCGATATGACCGCACTGAGCCTCGAGGAAAGGACTTTCATAATAATTTTGAAGGTAGTGTTGATCAGGCTAATAGGCCTAAAGTTAGCCACCGAGTGCGCTCCCAACATTTTGGGGATGAGCACAATATGCGCATAATTAATACGGTCAAAGAAAAATGAACCTTGATGAAGTTCTGCAAACATACGGAAAAGGTCGTCTTTAAGCCAGTTCCAGAACTTTTGGAAGAAGAAAGTGGGGAAGCCATCTGGACCTGGTGCAGAGTCGCTTTTTAAAGAGAACACATCCGACTTTATCTCTTCCATGGAAAAAGGGGAATCAAGACTAGAGAGATCATGGGATTGATCACCGTGTAGGTGGGTCCAATCAAGGGTAATGGAGCGCTGTTTGAACGAACCAATAAGGTTTTTATAGAAGGTAAGGAAGGAAAGATGGATATCAGGATCAGAGTTAAGTTCAGTACCGTTGTGTATAATCGATGATATCCGATTACAATGTTGTCTGTATGACGCAAAATTATGAAAGAAAGCGGTATTACCGTCACCCTCCTTTAACCATCTAAACCTGGATCTTTGAGCCCATTTGATATGGTCCTGGTGGAGGATGTCGGCAAAGTCTCGCTTGCAAGAGAGCCGTTCAGAACGAAGAGAATCCGATAAGGAACCCAGCTCCTCCAGCTTATCGATGGATTCAATGGAAGCTAGGAGGAAGTTTTTAAGGAAGATAGTATTATCCTGTCTTTCTTTCCGCCAAATCTTACACCCGAATTTGATAGCATGAAGTTTGAGGAGTATGCTGCCCAGACCAGAGGACCCCGTAATAGAAGAGAGACATTCCACAACGAGGTTGACGAATAATTGATCTTGTAACCAAAATTTTTCGAAATGGAATTTGTGATGATTGGCGAAGGAGAAGTTGGAGTAGAGGGCAATTGGAATATGGTCTGAGGAGGGATTGGGTAAGGCTTTAGAGAAAGTGTTGTGAAACTAGTTAATCCAGTCTTGGGAAACAAGGAAACGGTCTAGTTTAGCCATCGTCGGAGATTGACGAAGGTTAGACCAGGTGAACGATCTTCCGTTAAGCAGTAGATCAGTCAGCCGCAGGGATCTGATGCAGTTGTTAAAGCTGCTGGAATGAGAATCGGTGGAGGGGACGGTAGACCTTTCGAAGGAAAACCTAGCAACATTAAAGTCCCCACAGAAAAAATAGAGACCATTGGAGTAAATGTGTAAAGATTGGAATTCGTTCCAAAATAGATTGTGTCTCCCTGAGGATGAGGGACCATAGACAGAAATCACCGAGAGACTGCAGTTGAATTCTGCCCAATGAAGTTGGATTACAAGGAAAAAGGTTAGTCATTGAACCGCGATAAGAGAAACTACTGATTCTTTGAATCCGAAAAGGATACCTCCCCTAGATCCTATAGCGTCTAAGGAGATCCATTTAGAGATAATGCATCCGCTGATAGAATGAAAGATTGAGGGGGATGGCGAATCGATCTTCGATTCTTGGATAGAGATTAAGTCACAGTGAGAGGAAGCGATCAACTGGTAAATCGCCCTTTGTTTAACGGGGCAATTGAGACCCCAAATATTCCAAGAAATACTAATCATGGTAACCTTGATACTCCTGAACTCTAAAACGTTCTTTCTGCCTAATGGTATTAAGGAACGGCTTATTATCCAAATTAACAATAAAGTCCATATCCTGGGCGAGGTTAACCATTTCAATGTCAGACAAGGAGTCAAACTAAAATTTGAAGATGGAGCCTAATAATTTTTTATTAGAGTGGGGGTGGGTGTAGATGTTGCCAGAGGGGTTCGCAGCCTGAGGCTTTGAAACGGGAGAATTCACAGTTGTAGCTAGCGATGCTTTTTTAGCCTTAATACGGGCACTTGATCTGATGAGACGGAAAGAGTTCTTAATGGCAGAAGATTGCCTGAGAGCAAACCCTCCTTCCTCCTTAGAGGGAGAGGGGTGATGAGGTTGATCGAAAAATTCGAGATGAGAGATTTGAGATTGTGAAGAAAGTGATTCCATAGCTAGGGGTCGAGAAGGAGCAATCCGAAGTAGAGAACTAGAGGGAAGATGGACAGTGGTCATCCTTAGGGGAGACTTACAACCTCTGGTTGCCCCGACCAATACAGACAAGTCGGGGGAGAACCAAGAACAATTCGCCAGTGTGAAGGAGAGGGAGAGATAGACCGGGAGAGAGAGAAGAGAAGAAGAGAAAACTCGCAAAGTGATACCGCAATGCAAATAATAAATGCTAACTACAAAATGAATGGAAATAATGGAGACATATTTAGGGTGTACCTGTTGGAGCGAATGCTCGAGACTCAGCTCCGATTCCTTTTCTTCAAGCAAGTTATCCTGATCAATCCAAGCCTCGGCTTTAGTGGAATGGGCCTTCGTGACTTTCACTGAGGGAGGAACCGGCGCTGAATCGTGGAGATTGGGAAAGTGGTCTAGCTTTTGAAATTTTTCCCAATCTGAGGCGTAATAGGGGGTTGATCTCCCAGGATGGCCACTGAGTATCAGTAGTAGACAGCTTTGGAAGCACTGAAGAGGAGGGGAGAGGGTGCGAAAGGGAGGGGTTCTTCGTTGTAGAGGGCTTGGAAGGCCCTGATTGAGAAGGTTGTGGATGCAGGACAGCCGCGGGGGTAAAGGGAGGAGCCGACGTCTTCACAGATAGGTGCGAGGAGAGATCGGGATTGATCCAGACTAGGTTGGGAGCTTTGGGGGGCGATATTTTCTTGCTGCTTGGGGATGTATAGCTCTTGCAATGAAGGGGAAGCTTTTTCCTGGCTGAGTCCTTTTGAGGCCCCTTAAGTTTGGCCGAAGCCAACTTAGGCAGGGAGGAGGAACCCTGATTGAAAGTAGTAGAGATATTAGGTGGCTTGAAAGCCGGTTTCGGAGCTCCAGCGGAAAGGGGAGGATGAGATCCGCCTTGGATAAGCGAGTCATGGTATTGCACAGAGACCGTGAAGGGGGATTTACTATCTCTTAGTGAGTAGAGCTCAATACGGTCCTGAATCTTAGGACATCGAAATAGAGCCTCCACCTGAAGACACCCTGAAGCCAACATCACGGAGGAAGAAATGCTAATTAGTTCTCCAATGCATTTGGACATGTCACTGACCAGACGATGAGAATCACAGAATGGAGGGAGTCCCAAGAGCGTGACCTTGGTGGATGAAGGGCAGAGAACTTGCGGAGGGATGGTAATTTGTACCCATTTCCGAATGGTTAGTGTGTTCGCCCAGATGGAGAGAGAGGAATTGTTGATCATTTCCTCTAGAATTTTAGGGGAAGGGCAGTGGATCACCACATCACCATTAGAGCAAGAGTTGAGAACCCACTCCCAATCTTTAACATTGCAGGAGTTGCTGAGGAAAGAGTTTAAGGTGAAGTTGGGGATCGTTCCTCCACAGAAAGAAATAGCGCCATAGGTATCAAAAAAATTCAACTTGTCAGAAAGCTCCAAGGTTGGGATGAACACCTGAGTCACAATAGGCTTGGGCGCTTGAGATAGTGGTGTAGCCAAAGCTGGGAGAGAAGGGGGAGTGGTGTCGAAAATCCGACGAGAGGTTGGAGGAGTAGGGAGTAAAGGAGACATAGAAGATAATTTGGGTTTCTTGGCTTTGTTGGAGTGTTCCTCCGCCATTTTGAGCTGCAAAGAGGGGAGATCTAGCGCTGAGAGCACTTGTTCCGAGATGGGTGCTCCCAAGGTGAGGCCCAACATCTGTTGAAGGGTGAAGCAGCAATGACGCGCGTGACCTGATTTGAGGCAAAATAGGCATTTCATCCTGAAAAAGCAGGAGATCTTCAGGTGACCAGGCTGGAGGCACCGGTAACAGCTTTGGGGGAGGCGATGAGAGGTAGAAAGTGGAGATTTAGATGAAGAAGAGGTAATTAGTGAGAAAAGGCAGGAAAAGGGGGTCTTAGAGCGCCCTAGAGGCTTCCCGAATGTGGGCCTAGGCTGCCCAGAAGTAACAGGCCCAATCAGAGCAATTTTTTTTCTTTTTTTTTAATAACTTCAACCCAAGAAGTGTCCATGGGCCTAAAAGGAATCGGAAGAAGAGAGAAAGCCCAACAGACATGTGATTCGAAAAAACAACTGGAGAAGAACAAACCACTGCTGTGGAGATGAGATGTTGATAATGCCAGGGAAGACTGAGTATATTGAAGCAAAGGAGATAAGCTCAATTGAAGGGAAGAACACCGAAATAGTAGTCACAAAGAAGAAGAAAATATTAGAAGGTGGGATGAAAGGGGAAAGTAGTAAATGCTTAATAGGAAGGAGAAGAGAAGCTGGAGCCTCACTAAGGAGGAGAGAAGAAATAAAATGGTTCCTTAAGATAAGGAACGAAGAGAAGCGTTGAGGAGGGAATACGATCCCCTAGGAACAAGGAGGATTGGTTCGGATTCTAGGTGAGGATGATAAGATAACCACACGAAACACCCAATGCCACAATGGTGGAGAAATGCCACCGCAACTCAATCCAATAATAATAAAAAAAGCCACAGTAACTTACATTGATGGGTTGAAGAGCGAGAGGCAGGCACTATGTGAGAAATTTTCGACAGCCAAGAATGGGGAAGATGGAGACGGGGGAAGGAGAATATGCCAAACACGATCACCCTAGCTATTAGGATAGTTGTGCCTTCGCAAATTCCTTCAAACGATCGAAACAACGCAGAAAGCAACGGCAGCACCAAGAGTACCCTACTGCCAGGAAGGAGCAACAGGCAGTCGCCGCTCAGAGGACGCACCGAAGGGACGGTAAAGTGGGTCGGATGGAAAAGTGAAGGTAGGGACCGAAGATGAAAAGGGTTTGGAGGTCGAGACGAGGCCTACAACTTTAATGAAGGAAGGAGAATGAGAAAGGGAAGAGGGTCGCCGGATTTGGTTTAAGACATGATAATTGAAGGGTATGTGTACCCATGGATTCTTGTACATGAAAGATTGTGATTTAGAGTTAGTAAAACCTCGGGTACCGGCATTGTTGAAATAAAAAAAATTGAGTTATATTTTTGAGATTTTCTATGGAGCGATCTCGGTATTTGTGATTAAGTCCAGTAGGGGGTAAAACTAACTCTAGGTATGATAAATTATTCATGTCTTGAACTTAAGAAACTAGGCACTTAAGAGAAGATGTAGTAAAACTTGGGCAAACGTAAGTGGGGCACTCTATAGTCTCGGGCGGTGTACTCCGGGACAATAGACCCAGTCGGGCGGTGTACTCCGGGACTGAAGTTGCTTCGATAGAGACGAGTTTTTATTTTAAATCTGGGACCATGCGTAGTCGGACAGATAATTTGCCGTACTCTAGTGTATATACATATACTGGGGCTAGAGAGGCACTTGCGGGGTATTCGCACGATGAGAAGTCTTTATAACAGTCGGGCGATGTACTCCGGGATTAGGAGTCTGTAGTTTTCATGGCGAGGGATCGAACCCTTACAATGTGGAGTACGTAGGTGCTTTCCCTCGGACCTATGTAGTATGGGATGCATAGAATCCGAACAAGTATGCATTAGTGTCATCTTAGTCCCGACAATATTATGCAGGAATTGGACGAGTACGAATTCCAGTCCCGGAGTACACCGCCCGACTGTTATACAGACTCCTCGTCGTGCGAATACCCCGCAAGTGCCCCTCTAGCCCTGGTATACGCATATACACTGGAGTACGGCAAACCATCCGCCCGACTACACATAGTCCCAGATTTAAAATAAAAGCTCGTCTCCTTCGAAGCAACCTCAGTCCCGGAGTACACCGCCGACTGGGTCTATAGTCCCGGAGTACACCGCCCGACTATATAGAGTGCCTCACTTACGTTTGCCCAAGTTTTACTACATCTTCACTTATGTGCCTAGTTCTTAAGTTCAAGACTTGAATAAATTATCATACCTAGAGTTAGTCTTACTCCCTACAGGACTTAATCAAAAATACCGAGATAGCTCCATGACCATATCTCAAAAATATAACTCAAATCTTTTAATTCAACAATGCCGGTACCCGGGGTCTCACTAAACTCTAAATCACAACCTTTCATGTACAAGAATCTATAGGTACTCATACCCTTTATTAATCATGTATTAACTTAATGTATTCATATCTTCAACTTATTCACAAAGTGATCAATGTCTTATTTTAGCACTATTCATGATTCGTATATTCATTCAAAGTCTTTTTGCTTTTCATGAACATAAATTCATTACGTGAAATCTTACTAGCAATTTAAGCTCATAAAACAATTCATATCTCAATCCACATCAAGTACTTCTTAAATCATTTAAGTGTATAATCTCTTCAAGAGAAATCACTTCACACAACAATACCTTCCTCTTTTTCTAAAATAAATCTCATACTCTTTAATAATTAATTCTTAAGTCAAAACTCATTTTCTATCTCAATTTCTCCTTTTTAACTTCTCAAATATACTTGAAAAATTCTAAAACTCTTTTTAATAAATTCTATTTTGTTATAAATGAATTATTAAGTGTGAATTGTCTATTGAACTCCCCCCACTCTTTCCACATTCTCCACCACCACCACTACATTCATTCATATTTATTTATATGTAATAATTATGTAATTGTCTCTTTGTATTCTTTGTAAGCCTATAAATAGGCCATTGGGTGAATCATTTGTATATACATGAAAAACCTATGAATGAGAATAATCTTCTTTCCCCTCGTCTCTATTTCCTTTGTTTATTGTTTCTATTATTTTACAATACGTTATCAGTACGAGTCTCTACCTTTCGAGTCTCAAGTTTATCCGAAGAAAAAGAAAAATGTTTGGTCTTATATATGTAAGTATGTTAATCTCGAGTTCATCTTATTATTTTTTTTATACTTTTGATCATTTCCTTAAGATCAATATAACTTAGTATGCTCTACACTCGCCATTTTTTATGGATCTTGTGTATCAGAAAAGTTATATTTTGATCTCGTCTTTTTATTTCTAATCATGCATATAATTTCATTATGTTCTTATTTTTCGAAGCTCTTGATAATAACTGACAAGAATTACTTGTAATGAGTTTTGGATGTTGAAATTCATTTGAATACCGAAAGTCTCAAAGAGACAATTGATGGATTCAAAGAATCATCGAAATGAGATCATACGAAAGCTATAATTTTCTTTCGTCAGAATCTCCCTGAAGGAGTGCAAGATGATTGTATCAAAATCAATGATCCTGAAGATCTCTTGAAATTTAAATAAAATATTGTTCATCTAGCAAAAAGAATTATGTGAGAATTTGATATATCAAAATTAAAGATCCCGAAGATCTCTCGAAATGAAGAAAATATTGTTTGTATAATAACAATACAGTGAGTATGAATTGATGACGATCCTGTAGATCTAAATATGCATAACTGTGGCTAACTATAAATATATGGAAAAATGACGATTTCGTCTTATATATTGGACATGCTCCATTCCCCGAAGTGAATGTGATGCTATATAATTGTTCTAGTGATTTTAGCCATGAGGGTACCCATCATCGTGGCCATAGATGTGGACTTGGATAATGAAAAGAAAATAAAATGTATAAATAATCCATCATTGGCGTATGATGCAAGACCATCGGTCGCGTACCTGTAGTACGGTAATGTATTTTGTTGATTTATATCAAGAATCATTAAAGAATAAAGGAAAGAATTAACTGATGGTCATAACCTCAATGATATAATACACTTAAAGGTGGCAGATTTCTCTGTCCATTCTGAAGATGGAAGTGATAATCACCAGAAGTGATAAATATACTATCCTGAGGATAAAAAATTATGATCACCAAAAGTGATCAAAATGATTTATCATTTCAAGTTACTTTATTTATAAGTTTTGTTTTTGTTTTTCATGTCTGTTATAAGTTATGATAATATTCTGTTTATTTAAGTTTAATATTATCATATATGCTTGATATATTGCGTTACAAGTTTGTTTATTTTTTTATTTTTTTTTATATGTATGAATTCAAGATTCAAGTTGGGACAAATGTCTTGAAGACATTATTACCACACACACTCTATAATACATATTCTCTCATTTGAGATATGATGAAGCACATACCAATATTATATAAATTTATATGGTTGTGTGAAATTAGAGATCTTGAAGAGTTAAATTTCATAAGCTTCTGAAGAGCTAATTCCATGATGCCTGAAGGCATAAGCTTCTGAAGAGCAAATTCCATGATGCCTGAAGTCACAAAATTCAGAATTCAAAAATACACCATTTTCTCTAAAGTCCCGATAAATTTGTTCAGATATAAGACTACGAATGAACAAGGTATATGCGTTACCTTAAGTATGACAATCAAAAGGTGTGTGTTGCAAAGTTTTCTCTACTTTGTGATCTAGATTGTATTATACATATATAAGAATGGTTGAATCATATCACAGTAAACCCGAAATTTACTGATATTGTAAAACATAAGTTTACAAAGATGGTTAAGGTTTGGCATAACCGGTTAGACCATCCCGATTCATTGCTGATGTGAAAATAATTGAGAATTCATGTGGCAGTCCATTGAAAAACCAGAAGATTTTTCAAATACGAATTCATTGAATTGTGAGAGCTATGATTATAAAATCTAATCTCTCTGTTTGGACCTGGGGACATGCCATTTTGTACTTATCACAACTTACACGCATCCAGCCAACCAATTATAATAATTATTCCCCCGACAATTGGTTCATGGTCAGGAACCACATATTTCCCATTTATGAATTTATCCACCACAGCGCATTAAAAAAAAGGACCTAAGAGAAGAATGGGAATATATGTTGGGAATTTCCATCTATAATTACGTTTATGGAACTAGTGACTAGAGATGTATTTACTGCAAGGTTTGCAGGTTGTCACTTTAATTTCCAACATCAGATGAAGGAAATAAACAGTTAGAAAAAGAAATATAATGGACTTATCATTGAGAGTTTTAATCCTCGAGTAAATTAGTTTGAACCAAAATTTCAAAGGATAATTCAGTTGCAAGATAATGTCAATTAACTGTCAGACATTTACTGACCAAAAAAGAGCAACCAAATCTTATTTCCAACTGATAACGCTCCAATCAGAATTGGTATTCCTGAACGATTACCTATAATTACTAGTGAGTCTAAGATACGCCTGAAGCGTGGTAGATCACTTGGTTCCAAAGAAAATTATAAACATCCTCGAAAAAATAAGGAACAAATAAAAATGATGGTCGAAACGAGGATGTCTCTCCAGAAGAGACCGTTGATATAGTTAATAATAAAGAGAATAATCAGGTACCTGAAATGAATAAGAATAAAGAGATCTCGATTAACTATGTCATTACAGGAAGAAGATGGAACCATTGTAAAATAATTGTCGACAATGTTTTTCATAAAATATAGCGCGCGATATTATGAATAAAACGAGGATCGTGAATCTATCTCTATGGGAGAGTGTAGAAATAAAATAAAATTGGCCAAAAATGGAAAGAGGCAATCAAGTTTAAATTAGACTCATTTGCAAAACGAGGGCATAAAGTCCAAACACCAAAAGGCAATAATTTGGTGGATTATAAAGTGGGTATTTTGTGCGAAAAACAAATGAATAAAATGATATTACTATATATAAAACACGGCTTGTCGCAAAAGGTGTTACCCAAATGCCTGGTGTTGATTATGAAAAGAAATATTCTCTTGTGGTGGATATAATAAGTCTGGCAGTACATGAATATTTGAAAACGTGCCTCATAGATGAGATCAAAAATTATCTGTATGGTTTGTATTACCATGACATAAAAATGAAAACTATCTGAAGGATTTAAAGTGCCAGAAGCACATAATAACTATTCCCGGAAAGTTTAATCAATAAAGTGAAACAAAGCTTTGTATGGATTAAAACAATCGGAACAAATGTGATATAACCATCTTAGTGAGTTTTCGATAAAGGGGACCATAATAATGGTCATATAAGCTCACATATATTTATTAAATATTCAAGGTCAAAGTCTGTTGGAACTCCTGAAGAGTTGTACAAGCCGTGCAATGTTTAAAGAAATATCTTAAGACGAAAAGACCTTGGATAAGAAAATTTCTTGTTTTGTCATCATTTTTGTTTTCAGGTTTTTCAAATTAAACATTTGAAAGGTAAGAATTTCCTACATTTTTCTAGTTATTTAGAAAATTGTTTTAAAAAATATATATTTTATGGATAATACTCATTTATTAAATTTTCAAATAGCCGTGAGGGCATTGGAATTGCTTGGTCCTGGAGTACCATTTCTTAGTGCAATGGAAGCACTAATATATCTTATCAATAATAAATGTTATGATATACCTTATGTGGTTGGTTTACTAGTAAGATGAAGTTCCTCACCAACTCGAAGTCATTGGACTGGTATGAAAGATAACTTCGAGGGACCATGGATATGGGATTATATTATTCTAATTTGTCCATATCAGTTTTGATTGGTTCTGCAAATGCAGAGTATTTATCATATCATTATAAAGCCAGATATCAATCAAGAGATATTGGCTCCATGCAAGGAAAGTCATAGATGTGTTTGTTTGATCGGTTAACTTCTTAATATATTTGGAGAACGTGTCATCCTCAATCGATCAAGAAGTACTCACAACGTTATTTGAAGATAATACAGCTTTAAAGCTCAATAAAAGGAGGGTTACATCAAAGGCGATCAGCCGAAACATATTTCACCAGAAATTCTTCTTCACTCATGTTTCAATTAAAAGGGTGAAATCATTGTTAATCAAATAAAATCAAGCGACAATCCAGAAGATTGCTCGCTATAAACCTATCACCCCAACTTTTGGAAATGATGGTAGAATTGATTGAGATTCGAGATACGACTTTTGAAAGTCCTAATCGGATGATCTCGTCAGGGGGAGAGATGATATGCGTTACACTCTTTTTCCCTTCACCAAGTTTTGTCCCACTGGGTTTTCTTGGTAAGGTTTTTAACGAGGTAGCATCTTCATTGCATATCATTGTTAAAGATTATGTATTCTTTTCCATCACTAGGGTTTTTCCCATTTGGGTTATACCTAGTAAGGTTTTAACGAGGCATATTCTTATTTACATTCAATAGACATTCAAGGGGGAGTGTTATAAATAAATTATTAAGTGTGAATTGTCTATTGAACTCCCCCCCACTCTTTCCACATTCTCCACCACCACCACTACATTCATTCATATTTATTTATATGTAATAATTATGTAATTGTCTCTTTGTATTCTTTGTAAGCCTATAAATAGGCCATTGGATGAATCATTTGTATATACATGAAAAACCTATGAATGAGAATAATCTTCTTTCCTCTCGTCTCTATTTTCTTTGTTTATTATTTCTATTATTTTACAATATATTTCATTTTATACGAATTCTAGAATTTTTTGTCAAATTTTATTCCCATTAGAAATCCCAAAAATATATTAAAACACCAAAAAATCAAAAAGTGGCCTTCGGGTTTCGAACCCTAGACCTGCTGAAAGCTACAGTAGGCGCCCAAAGCACACACCGACCACCACTAAACCCAAGTGGCTTAATTGTCATTATACCATACCGAAATCCCCAAGTATTCACTTTCGGTTTCAGATTTAATTAAAACGAAACAAATAAAAGGGTCTTAACAAGTTTCGATCCCAGGATCTCCCGACCAACACAGTGACTTATGGTTGACCCGCTAGCCAATAAATCCAAGTGCAATTATTGATATCGAATTACACTACTAGGCTTTTGTTCAATCTTTCTGTTATTCAGTTTTCTTCACAAAACTTGATTTTTCTTTTGATCTAATCTTCCATTAGACTACAATTATTTCATCTAGACTAAATTTTCTTTCAGACAGCAACTCACAGATTTATAATTGATATTTCAAACATTATATCTAAATTTCAATTTATTTGTTCTCTCTAACGAACATAAAATTTCATTTCTTCAATTTATTCAAAAGTAGTAATTTTTTTATCTCTATGTGTACCAATTTATCTTCACAAATTCATTTTAGCCACAAGGAACAATTTATCATACAATTTCATGTTTCTACATTCGTAAATTAACAAGCATATGTGTTCATGGCAAATATTTATTATCTCTTTTTCTCATTTCCAATTAACATGAAGGCAAGTAATTTCTTAATCATAACATAAATTTACTACCATTCATAACATATATAATAGCATGTATTCTATTCTTCATTTACACATCAAATTTAATCTATACTACTCATTAATCATTTCTAACATACATTTCTTATATTTTAGAAAGCACAGAATCACCCACATCACATCAATTTGATCTACATTACTAATGTCATATTCTGGCATGTTCATTCTATGAATTAGAAAGTATAAAGACCACCCATCTCTTATGAAGAATTGCAAATAAGATGATGGAACACAACTCCTAGCTCCAACATGCAACTCCTAGTTCTTCTCCTAGCAAGAGCACTCCAACAAGTAACAAGAAAACTCGAACTCTCTTTCTTTTTTCTCTCTCCAATTTGTTTTATTTTGTGTGAAATGAGAAGAAAACTAGAGTGTATTTATAGGACAAAAGAAGGGCTTAATTGCAAAATTCACCCACCTAATAACTACCCACTACCTTTTCAATTTCCTAACTCCCCACCTTTTCAAAATCCTAACCTTCAACCTCTTCACTTCTCATAACCTCCATCAGCTGGTCCCCCCCCCCCCCCTCTCTCTTCCTCTCCCAAACCGACCAACTCTCTTCCTTTAAAGCATTTGTGCACAAGTGCACACACACACAAAAAATTAAATAAAAATCCTATAATTCTAAAATATGTATTAAAAGTTGTTACAAGTCATGTGTGAGTCCATGCACAACTAAAAATAGGATTTAATTAAATGGATTTGTCTTGTGGGCTTGCTTTTTAATTAATTAATTTAATTAGTCTAGTGGGCTAGAATCTATTTTTAGGTCCATGAGTTTAATAAAAGGCTAAATAAAGACTCTTGCATGCTAAAATAGTAAATGAGAGTAAGAAAAATAAAGATGGAAAAATGTTAAAGATAATAAAAATACAATATGAGAAAAATATATTTATTAATTTTTATAAGAAAAACACGTGCATTACACGTACAAAAGTATTTAGATCAAAATGCGAAAAATAAAATTTTCATTTTATAAAATAAATTTGAATATCTAAAATAAATAATTTAAACACAAAGAAAATATTACACGTAGCGATGAAAACATATAATCGATACGTGCATCAAAAACACGTAAAAAGCACGTAAAAATGCAGATATTGAAATTTAATATTTTAGTTGATTTAAATAGGATAAAATATACGGAGAATGCATAAATAGTCAGAAATCACAATACGTAATGAAAACACGTTACAAATATTATAAGTAACGGTACAAAATACACGTGCGGAACACACAAGGACAAAATTGTCATTTCCAATTTTGCGAGGTGTTACAGTATAGGGTCTCCAGAGTTATTCGCCCAGACGCGTATCAACTCGAAGACCCGGGTGTAGGAGAATACCGAGGACATGGAACGCGGAGCACTTGATGAAGTACCAAGAGGGTGTCTGAGCACCGCTCCAAGCAACTTTCCCAAGAGCACTCCATAAAACATGTCAAAGTTTTATTTGTATTGTATTTTTCTTGTCAAAGTGTAAAGGCGGCTCGCAACTTAGAAGCGACCGCCTAATTGTTTTCAATAAAAGCAACCTACCCCTGCAAGTTCTCTATTTTGAGTGTTCTAATTGTACTACTTCGATGCTTACAAAAAAAAACTTTAAAACAGCACGCTCGGAGTCCAACACTTGGTTCGATCCCGCTTCCACTACTTGCTTTTAAGAGAGTACGAAATAGTTCACCATTCGGAATTTCTCCCACAGCTTCTGATATTCTTCAAACGACACGCTCGGAGTCCAACACTTAGTTCGATTCCGCTTTAACTACTTACTTGTAGGCGAGTACGAAGTGGTTCACCATTCGAAATTGCTCCCACAGCTATTGAAAATTTCTAAACGATGGTTCGGAGTCCAACACTTGGTTCGATTCCACTTTAACTATTCGCTCACAAGCGACTACGAAGCGGGTCACCATTCGGAATTTCTCCCACAACCGTTGACTCTTAAACACCAAGTTCGGAGCCCAACTCTTTCCTAGAGTTGCTCCTCAAATCTGCCTCCAGGAATGGATCTTCCCAAGAGTCGGACAAAGCTCAACTCAACCGTTCACTAGACAGTGGCTATCTTTCACCATGTTCGCCAGCACGCGCCGAACAGACGTGTTTCCGAACAAAAACTGAGCAAAATGCATTGACTAGTCAACGGCTTAAGAGCCACGTATCGCTCGCCTATCGTTCGCCACGTTTGCCAGCACGCGCCGAACAAACTTATTTCCGAATGAAAAATGGGCAAATCATCGTTGACCAGTCAACGATTTAAGTGCCACGTGTCGCTCGCCTATCGTTCGCCATGTTCGCCAGCACGCGCTGAACGGATGCAGGTCCAGACAAAAAATGAGAACTCTCGTAAAATCCGTACCCAAGTACAAGAGAGATTCGTCAAAAATTGCTTTACTTATTTAATCAAGGTTAGAAGATACCAGTCTTATTCTTGATACAAGTCTCATACTAGACCAAAATCCGCAACAAGACTACAAGACATACTACAAGATTACAAGATTTTGCTCTAGCCCCTCCTAGGGAGCGGGATGCTCCTGTTAAGCGACATACGGAGATGGCGAGCACCATGCTGCTGGCGACCCCTCTCCGCAGATGTCCCCAGGCCAACGAGTCGAGTGGCATCGTCGGTACCCACTCTAACTGTGGCCCAACGGATGCTCCGCTCGACGAACCGGCCACGCCACTCTGTGCATCCCCGGGACGTCTCTCCATAGGGGGCGAGCGAAGGGCTAGCTCATGGAATGATCTACTCTGACCATACTCGTCCCGAGGGCAGGAGATGCTCCTAACATTGCTCCCTTCGGACAATCATCACAAATGAGCGTTCTCCACCTCCAGCTCTACGACTCACTCCTGAAGCGCATCATCGGTGACTATCATCTTCAACCGAGGCAGTCGAGCTGAACTGGCTCCACGCGAGGCACCAAAATTTGATCTCCGAAGATGAGTTGCCTTCATGCTTTTCTCAAGAACCACGTTCCTGAGTTCCTCCCTTGCAGACCTCGCTTCGAACAAGGAATGACGAAGGAATTTAAGCCGCAAACCTTGGCTGATAGCCATCGACGGGCACACCTCCTCACCTTCTGGTGCAACTACATCGAGTCTCTCTTCTAACCGCCTCATCTCTTTATCAAGGCGGGCTAAGATCAACCTCAAATGGTTCAACTCCAACTCAGACTTGTAAAGCTTCTCCCGATTTTAGGCAAATCCCAACCTATAGAAGCTCAGTTCGGAGCAGAGACCGGACACCTCGCTATCCTGGAGAGAGGAACAAAAGAGATAAATCTCTTAGAAACAGACCATGCCTAGAGCTACAAGATAGTTTTACGCTAAGCCACGGACACAAATGTTGAGACATCAAAGCGATTTTCATTACTTAGTAGAGATACAGAAGTGGTGTCCAGTCCGCTATTAGGCATCACAACATTTTTGTCCGACTACTACAAACAAAAGAAAAGATACTAGAAACCAAAAAGAAAACTACTAAGGGGATCAGGGCTCCACCTTAGTGGGTCCAAGCTGGTGACCATTCCCCCCAGCTCCCTCTGGAAAGTTCTCTAAAGCTGTCGTGGGGTCTACCACCGTGAGTTCCTCTTCGTCGCCGCCCTCTTCATCAACCTCTTCCCCCCTTCCAGATCCGCCTCAGCGTTTCTTCTCGCCTCGTCGGGGAACAGGTAATAGCCTGTGCAATCGAACCCTGGAACTCGTTCACTGGCGTCCTTCAAGGCCGTGTCGTACGCCCTTCGCGTGCTGTGCTCTAGAAATCCAATAGCCTTCTTTTCCGTCATGGCCTCCGCCTACCGAACAACCTCGCGTACAGCCCTGTCTCTCTCAGAGGTCGCCTTCTCCATCTCGGCCGCCCTCTCCCTAGCGGCCTCAGCTTTCTCCAATGCCGCACTCTCCTTCGCCTTCGCCAACGCCGCCTCTAAAAAGGCAATCTGGGTGGCTTGGGATTCGGCTAGCAAAGCAACCGCCTCAGATTCTCTCTTCGACCGCAACCGCTCGACCTTCTCCCTATCGGGGGCTGCCTTTAATTCCTTCTCCTGCTCTGCCACTTGCCTCAGCAAGTAGCTGAAGTGGCAGATCACCTGTAAGAAAAGGCTCAAGGGTGAGAATAAGAACAGAGTCGCCCACAAAAATAAGAAGTGACAATCTTGCAAGAGAAAAACAAAAGCTCACTTATCGTCATCTGCGCCTTGGCGATCTCCAGAGCAGAGTCACCCACAGTTCCATGCTCCATGGCAGCCTTGTCTTTGGGGGTGGCCAAGTGACGAATAGCGTCCATACAGCTCGTCGAATCCCCTAAGAATCTGTCGTGCCTCCGAATCTGCCAGTCAGGAATAAAAATCCTCTTCATCCCGTCGGTCAGAATCGACTCAGCCGCCGCAGTGAGAGGAGGAGCCTCGAGTGTAGTACCCCGTATTTTTAAATATTATTTTTAAAGGTTTATAAATGAATTAAAATAATTTTTTGGAGATTAATAAAAAAAATTCTGAAGATTTATCTTTTTACACGTGCGAAACACGTGCAAATATTTTCTTGGGAAGTCCAAAAGACAAAATTTATTTTGTGGAAAATAATTATTTATTATTCGAGATCATTTATAATTTTTCTAGATTTTTTCTGATATTAATTGGATCTATTTGCAAATTTTAAAAAAAAGATCTTTTTGCAAAATTGTCATTTTGAGGGATGAAAGTGCAAAACTATTTTCTGGACTTTTCAAATAGTGCTGGCTGGAAATAATGTGTTTATTTTTCTTTTAAATCTCAATTTAATTGGTTTTATCAAGTTTCCAAGTATAGGGATCTATTTAGTAAAGTTATATTTTCAAGGGGTTATTTTGCAAATGTGTTTAAAAACCCTAAATCTTCTATTCCAACTTATTTAAAAGAAGTGGAGTGCAGCCATCTTTCGCTGCACAACACAAAGGTTTATTGTTTTCTTGGAGAATTAAGGAGGGGATCTTGGATTTTACAAAAGTAGGACTTGCTTGTTCTCCATTAACTCGGTTGGACTTCTTCATTTAAGGTGAGTGACTTGTTTTGTTTTCTTTTTGGTTTGTGTATGTTGTATGTGAGAGATATAATTGTTTTGTTTGTTCTTTGAATATTGTATGTGGTATTTCATCTACGAGAAAGCATGTTAGAGTTTTGAGTATGATTATGTACCTGATGAATTGGATGGATAGATGAAAAATTGGATCTTGTGAAACCCTAGTTGTTTATGAATAAAATTTTATGTGGGTAATTCGAGATTGATGAATGACCTATGGGAGATCATGGGTAGGCTATTCCTTTTGGATTAATGTTGGATTGATTGAATATGGTGGATTTTATGCGTAAACCTAATAAAAATGAGACTTTTTATTACTTTTGAGTATTGGTTGAATACAAATTTGATATGGTGATGCTATCAATTGATTATGGTTGCGAGTTGTAATGGTAATTCAGTTTTGAGAAATTTGAAGAAAAGTTATGAATCAAGAGATCTTGTCTTGAGAATCGAAATTGGGAATCTAGTTGAATTTGAAGAAATATATCCAAATTGGAGGTTTTCTTTTGAGATTTTGGTATTAATATGGTTTGGATCTGAATACGAAGCTATTTCAACAAACAAATAATTTTTAAGAAACTCTATTTTGATTATATGCACAATTTATGTTTTATTTGAAAGAAATTAACAAATGGCTATTTTTATAAATTCAAGTAGTTTGATTTAGTTTTATGGACTATTATATGTCCTACAAGTTGTATTTGATCATACAAGAAATATGCTTTTGTAGAAATCGTTTTCATAAAGTAGAATTACGTATCGGTTGAAATGTGCACAACCAAAAATTTGTAGTCTGCAGGTCGACAGTGCCGGTGTGACTATACAGTCGATCGACGCGACCTGGCTGCTGTGTTCTCTAGTTTTTCTTGAAATTTAGTTCTGGACAATCGACTGATGACTCTTACAGTCGACTGATACCACTTATAATTATTTTCTCGAAGTTATTGTATTTTTTCGCTCTGGACAGTCGACCTATGATCCTTTAATAGTCGACTTATAATACTTAGAATTATTTTCTCAAAGCTACTAGATTTTTTCTCTGGACAGTCGACCGATGGCTTTTGTAGTCGACTGATACTGATATACTTATACATATTTGAATGTTCTTTTAAATGCTTTATTCTCCAAATATTTTAATCTATAAGTTACTACTCTATACTTTATCTTCTACTGAACATACGTTTTCAAGTGGTTTAACTGAGCAATTTTTGTTGGAAGATTTAGTTTGGATATTTTGGTGTGAGTCTCTAGAGGGTGTGTGGCCCTAGTATACCGGCAGTTGAGATATTTGTGTTTGGGCCTGTTGAGGCATTTTAGTTGATCAGTTGTTGAGTTAAGTCCGGTAGGGTACACCAACTCTAGGAGATTCGTAAAGTAATAAAACAACCTAAATGATAAGGACATGCACTAGTGGTGATATGATGAACAAGAACATGGGTTATGGATCTCAGTATGGCTTGCGGTGTGAGATAATCCCCGGAATTATCCAGGTATGAGTGAAATAGTCTCCGGAATTACCTGTGGTGTGGGATTGATCTCCAGAATTATCAGGGTCGAGGCGACGCACATGTGGTATTCGTGTGATGAGGTGCCATCACTTGCGGTGTGGGGTATTCTCGAAGATTCCCAGGTGTGAGTGAAATGGTCTCCAGAATTATCTGTGGATAGAGATTGACCTTCGGAATTATTGGGGCATGGGCCAATACTTTATCTTTATCTCGTAGTAGTCATCGTAGTGGGATTAGTTGCATAGCGGGAGATTAAACCCTACAATGTGGAGATGTTAAGGGCTTACACCGGACCTATGTAGAGTGGGATGCATAGACTCCGACAAGTACGTATTAGAGAGTCAGCATATAGCATTGATGTTTTCTTGATTTGGTTTCATGCATGTGTTTTTCCTGTTTTCTACACTTGACAACTAGTCTAGCTTCACTTGTTGTGTTTTCGCATTTCGTGAATTTCCTATATTCATTTACTTCTGTTTATGTTCTGTTGTTGGTAAATCCATGCTTTACTTATGTTGCTTGTTTTATGTCACTCACACCTTTATGGCTGAACCCTTTAGTTTTGGGGGTTAGGGTTATCTCTAGCCTCGTATTTTACAGGTGATTACTTGTAGCTTGGGATTTGGATGCATGAGTTAAAGTGGTGTAATGGGCTATATATTGTTGTAAAAGAAATTGTTGTATGAAAAAAAATTGTAATTCAAGGTGTATTGTATTCCGCTGTGCTATGTAAAGATTAATGTAATGAAAGTGAAAAAATTTTATTGGTATTTGGCTGTGTTTAATATTACATTTGAAGTTGATGCTGGGAATTGTGCCACGTATTTCTAAGATATCATATTGGAAATTCGGGGCGCTACAGAGATTGGTATCAGAGCATGCTTCAATAGTAATAATAAACATGGTATAAAAAATAACCTAGGTGTGGACACTAGAGCGTGAGTACCTAGGTGTGGACATTAGTGAGCGAGTATCACATAGAACTGAAACATGATGTTTTTAGTTTTGGGGTATGGTTATGACCTTGCCAGAGAGTATTGTTGTGGATATGGATCGTGTTGTGGTGCTCTAACTATTCCCTCATTTTGCAGTGTTCAGAATGGTTGGACCCAGATCCAGGGTTGGTAACAATGGTGATGGAGCTGGAAGTTCCCAAGGAACTGGGGTTGTTCTCGAGGCCGAATTTGCCAGGGTGTATCAGACTTTGAATGCACTAATGGCAGCTAATTTGGCGCAGAATCAGAACCAGAATCAGAATCATGGGGCTGGACCAGGATTGTTTAACGCTGATCCCATCAAGCAGATTGAGACCGTCAAGAGGATGAGGTTGCCAGTGTTTAAGGGACAGTCCGATCCAAATGAGGCTGATGATTGGATTAGACGGATGGAGATAATATTCAAGGTCTCGAAAACTCCGGCAGCCAATAAGGTGAAGTTGGCTACTATGCAATTGGAAAAGGATGCTGGTGTTTGGTGGCAAATGGTAAAGAGGACTTTGGGGGACCAGCAAATGACTTGGGAGGCTTTTCTGGAAAAATTTAGGGATCGTTTCTTTCCCCTGGATATTTAGGAGAAGAAGGCGACAGAATTCTTGAATCTACAGCAGGGCAGCATGACCGTGCGAGAGTATGAGACTAAGTTCGCTCAGCTGTCGAGGTATGTACCGGAGCTGATAGTTGA
The DNA here is from genome assembly GCA_017893485.1 of Hemerocallis citrina. Lineage (NCBI taxonomy): Eukaryota > Viridiplantae > Streptophyta > Magnoliopsida > Asparagales > Asphodelaceae > Hemerocallis > Hemerocallis citrina. The sequence goes on along the minus strand of CM030359.1, from coordinate 330,726,180 downwards.
TGAGGTGAAGAAGGCCAAGAAGTTTGAGTAGGGCTTGAGGCCAAACTTGAGGTCGAGAATGATTCCATTGGGCATAAGGAGGTTCGATAAGCAGGTCAGGAGAGCAGGTATGACAGAGGAAGACATGGACCAGTTTCAGAAGAAGCAAGAGACCTGAAACAGGAACAAGAGGCCAGCATCAGGTCAGAGTGGGAAGGAATTCCCAGCGAAGCAAGTCAAGTTCAGTAGTCCAGTGCAGAAGGCACCTGCAACTCAGGAAGTGACTTATTACTACTGCAAGGAGGCAGGTCATTACAGGTCAGCGTGTCCTAAGTTGGCAAAGCAGACATGTTTCCAGTGTTGGCAAGCAGGGACATTCTAAGCCTCATTATCCACAGTTGAGGAAGGATGGTCCAGGTGGAAGTAAATTCCAGAGGCAAGGGCGAGTGTTCGCGTTAACCGAGGAGGATGCGGGTAACTCGGAAGATGTGATCTAGGGTATGTAAGAGTTTTGATTTGATTTTTATTTCAATGTAATAAGTAAAACTTTTATCTGAGAATAATTGGATATTGAGTACCATTCTTCATGTAACAGGGATTGTTTTGGTTAATGGAATTAAGGCAAAGGTTTTATTTGATACTGGTTCTTCGCATACTTTTGTGTCGCCAAATTTTGCAAAGGTCTTAGGTGTAGAGCCTAAGTTGTTTCCAGGCAAGGTTTTGTCGGTGGCAACGCCGTCAAGTGAAGAAATGATTGCTGAATGATATTACGAGGGCTATAATATCGAGATTGGCGGGAGATTATTCGGCATTGATCTGATTGAGCTGTAAGTCTTAGGAGTGGATGTGATCGTGGGCATTGATTGGATGGCAATATATGATGCCACAATTGAATGCAAGCAGAAAGAGGTGTTAGTGAAAGCACCAGGTGGTCCCACAGTTACTTTCCAAGGGAAGAAGAAAGTTCCAAAGGTGGCTACAATGGTATCCAAGATGGCAATTCCATATGAAGTCAAAGGCATTCCGGTTGTCAGAGATTTTCCTAGGGTATTCTTGGAACATTTGCCAGGTTTACCGCCGTAGAGAGATGTGAAATTTTGCATTAATGATCAGCCGGGGAGTGCTCTGATTTCTAAGGTTCCGTACAGGATGGCACCTGTAGAGCAAGTCGAAGTGAAGAAGCAGAATGAGGAGTTGTTGAGCAAGGGGCTTGTTAGGCCGAGTTCCTCACCGTGGGGTGCGCTAGTGTTGTTAGTCAAGAAGAAGGATGAGTCAATGAGGATGTGCATTGTCTACCGGAAGTTGAATAAGGTGATAATTCAGAACAAGTATCCACTTCCAGAGATTGATATTTGTTCGACAGACTTCAGGGAGCAGCTGTATTTTTGAAGATTGATTTGAGTTCAGGGTATCATCAGGTTCGAGTCAAGGAGGAAGATGTGAGTAAGACAGCTTTCAGGACTCGTCATGGGCTCTACGAGTTTTTGGTGATGCCATTCGGGTTGACGAATGTGCCAGCAGTGTTCATGGATATGATGAACTGGATTTTGAGGCCATTTATTGACTCCTTCGTAGTGGTTTTCATCGACGATATTTTGGTGTATTCGAAGTCGGAGGAGGAGCATTCTATGCACTTGACAACGGTATTACAGAAATTGCAGGAGCATAACTTGTATGCCAAGTTTTTGAAGTGTGAGTTTTGGAAGTTTGAGGTAGCTTTCCCTGGTCATATCCTTTTTAAGGAGAGAGTGGCCACTGATCCTCAAAAGGTTGAAGCAGTAAAGGATTGGCCCAGAACAACGTCTGTGAAGGAAGTCAGGAGTTTCTTGGGTTTGGCTGGCTACTATAGGAGATTCATCCAAGGCTATTCTCAAATTGCAGTTCCTTTGACAGGTTTGACCCCGAAGAATGTGGCATTTTTATGGACTGATAAGTGTGAGGCGAGTTTCCTTGAGTTAAAGGAGAGGTTGACTACTGCACCCATCTTAGCATTGCCACAAGCTGTGAAGGATTATGATATTTTTAGTGATGCATCTCTCAGAGGTTTGGTTTCTGTCTTGATGCAAGAAGGCAAGGTTATTGCTTATGGTTCGAGGCAATTGCGTCCGCATGAGAAGAATTATCCAACACATGATTTGGAGCTAGCAGCTAGTATCTTTGCCTTGAAGCAGTGGAGGCATTATGTTTATGGTGAGAAGGTCAACATGTACACTGACCACAAGAGCCTGAAGTACATTTATCAGTAGAATGATCTAAATCTTCGGCAGAGAAGATGGTTGGAAGTATTGGAAGACATTCGTCCTGAGATCAAATATCATCCGGGTAAGGCGAATGTGGTAGCTGATGGACTTAGCAGGAAGAGTAGCTTATCAAGTTTGATCACTACTCGAAGTGAGTTGGCAGCGGAGATTGATTAGGCAGGTATCGAGGTGGTGCTGCAGGGTTTGGGAGCGTCTTTGGCTCAGTTGAGACTGCAGCCTTCCTTGAAAAAGAGGATTGTGGAAGGTCAAAGATCAGATTCAGAGATTCAGAAGATGCTGCAACAGGTTTTAGAGGGCATGTTCGTATCCAAAATGGAGTTTTTGGATGGGTGAGAGGTTGTGTATTCCGGATACTGCAGATTTGAGAGAGAGTATCTTGCAGGAAGTACACAGTACCTTGTTGTCAGTACATCCTGGAGGCACGAAGATGTATAAGGACATCAAACAGCACTTTTGGTGGTCCGGTATGAAGAGGGATGTGGCAGATTTTGTGGCAAGGTGTCTAACTTGTCAGCAGATCAAAGCAGAAAATCAGAGACCTGGAGGTTTGTTGCAGCCGTTGCCCATTCCGGAGTGGAAATGGGAGAATATCAGTATGGATTTCATCACGGGTTTGCCAAGGAGTTCGAAGGGCAATGACTCGATTTGGGTTATTGTGGACCGTTTGACTAAGTCGGCTCACTTTCTGGCCATAAAGATTACTTGGTCGTTGGAGAAATTGGCTGAGTTGTACATTGGTCAGATTGTGAGGCTTCATGGAGTTCCTGTGTCGATTGTTTCCGACAGAGATGCAAGGTTCACCTCAAGGTTTTGGAAGAGGCTACAAGCAGCTTTGGGCACCAGAACTGATTTCAGTACCGCTTTTCATCCACAGACCGATGGTCAGACTAAGAGGGTGAATCGAGTGCTGGAAGATATGCTGAGGGCTTGTGTTATGAATTTCGGTGGTAGCTGGGAGAGTTACTTGGCATTAGTTGAGTTTTCTTATAACAACAGTTACCATGCGAGAATCGGGATGGCGCCGTATGAGGCTTTGTATGGACGGAGGTGCAGGACACCTGTTTGTTGGTACGAGGTTGGCGAGAGGCAGATGTTTGGTCCTGAGATCGTGCAGCAGACGTCAGAGCAAATTGAGCTGATTCGCAAGAGGTTGGTTGAGGCTCAGAGTCGGTAGAAGAGTTATGCTGATACTCGATGAAGGGACTTGGAGTTTGAGGTTGGGGATGCAGTTTTCCTCAAGGTGTCTCTGACCAAAGGAGTGATCAGATTTGGTAAGGGAGGCAAGTTGGTGCCAAGGTATATTGGGCCATACAGGATCATGGAGCGGTTTGGCAAGACAGCATATAGGTTGGAGCTTCCAGAGGAGTTGGCACAGGTGCATGATGTGTTCCACGTGTCATTGTTGAGAAAGTATGTGCAAGATCAGAATCATCAGTTGGTAGAGGTTCCTGAAGGTCAACAGGTGAACTTGAGTAACAAGGAACAGCCTGTGGAGATCGTCGCCCGTAGGGAGAAAGTTCTTAGGAGCAAAGTGATACCTATGGTTAAGGTGCTGTGGAGGAATCAGCAGTTCGAGGAGGCTACTTGGGAGGCAGAGGATCGCATGCAAAAGGATTTTCCTGAGCTTTTTGTATGATTGTATCTTATTTGTGTAATGGTATATCTTTGGATGATTGTAATATTGGATTGATTTGTATTTCTTTTATTTGATTATGTCCTTCTATGTGAATGTTTTGAAATTTATGGTTCATTTATGAGATTTCGATTTCCTTATTTATTCTTGTTTTGGACCCCATTAGCAATAGTTCTGAGGACAGAACTTTTCTAAGGAGGGAGGGATGTAGTACCTCGTATTTTTAAATATTATTTTTAAAGGTTTATAAATGAATTAAAATGATTTTTTGGAGATTAATAAATATTTTTTCTGAAGATTTATCTTTTTACACGTGCGAAACACGTGCAAATATTTTCTTGGGAAGTCCAAAAACCAAAATTTATTTTGTGGAAAATCATTATTTATTATTTGAGATCATTTATAATTTTTGTAGATTTTTTCTGATATTAATTTGATCTATTTGCAAATATTTAAAAAAAATATCTTTTTGCAAAATTGTCATTTTGAGGGATGAAAGTGCAAAACTATTTTCTGGACTTTTCAAACAGTGCCGGCTGGAAATAAGGTGTTTATTTTGCTTTTAAATCTCAATTTAATTGGTTTTATCAAGTTTCCAAGTATAGGGATCTATTTATGTAAAGTTATATTTTTAAGGGGTTATTTTGCAAATGTGTTTAAAAACCCTAAATCTTCTATTCTTGCTTATTTAAAAGAAGTGGAGTGCAGCCGTCTTTCGCTGCACAACACAAAGGTTTATTGTTTTCTTGGAGAATTAAGGAGGGGATCTTGGATTTCGCAAAAGTAGGACCTTGCTTGTTCTCCATTAACTCGGTTGGACTTCTTCATTTGAGGTGAGTGACTTGTTTTGTTTTCTTTTTGTTTTGTGTATGTTGTATACGAGAGATATAATTGTTTTGTTTGTTCTTTGAATATTGTATGTGGTATTTCATCTACGAGAAAGCAGGTTAGAGTTTTGAGTATGATTATGTACTTGATGAATTGGATGGATGGATGAAAAATTGGATCTTGTGAAACCCTAGTTGTTTATGAATAAAATTTTATGTGGGTAATTCGAGATTGATGAATGACCTATGGGAGATCATGGGTAGGCTATTCCTTTTGGATTAATGTTGGATTGATTGAATATGGTGGATTTTATGCGTAAACCTAATAAAAATGAGACTTTTATTACTTTTGAGTATTGGTTGAATACAAATTTGATATGGTGATGCTATCAATTGATTATGGTTGCGAGTTGTAATGGTAATTCAGTTTTGAGAAATTTGAAGAAAAGTTATGAATCAAGAGATCTTGTCTTGAGAATCGAAATTGGGAATTTAGTTGAGTTTGAAGAAATATATCCAAATTGGGGATTTTCTTTTGAGATTTTGGTATTGATATGGTTTGGATCTGAATACGAAACTATTTCAACGAACAATTAATTTTTAAGAAACTCTATTTTAATTATATGCACAATTTATGTTTTATTTGAAAGAAATTAACAAATGGCTATTTTTATAAATTCAAGTAGTTTGATTTAGTTTTATGGACTATTATATGTCCTACAAGTTGTATTTGATCATACAAGAAACATGCTTTTGTAGAAATCGTTTTCATAAAGTAGAATTACGTATCGGTTGAAATGTGCACAACCAAAAATCTGCAGTTTGCAGGTCGACAGTCGACCGACGCTACCTGGCTGCTGTGTTCTCTAGTTTTTCTTGAAACTTAGTTCTGGACAGTCGACTGATGAATCTTACAATCGACTGATACCACTTAGAATTATTTTCTCAAAGTTATTGTATTTTTCGCTCTGGACAGTCGACCTATGATCCTTTAATAGTCGACTTATAATACTTAGAATTATTTTCTCAAAGCTACTAGATTTTTTCTCTGGACAGTCGACCGATGGCTTTTGTAGTCGACTGATACTGATATACTTATACATATTTGAATGTTCTTTTAAATGCTTTATTCTCCAAATATTTTAATCTATAAGTTACTACTCTATACTTTATATTCTACTGAACATACGTTTTCAAGTGGTTTAACTGAGCAATTTTTGTTGGAAGATTTAGTTTGGATATTTTGGTGTGAGTCTCTAGAGGGTGTGTGACCCTAGTATACCGGCAGTTGAGATATTTGTGTTTGGGCCTGTTGAGGCATTTTAGTTGATCAGTTGTTGAGTTAAGTCCAGTAGGGTACACCAACTCTAGGAGATTCGTAAAGTATTAAAACAACCTAAATGATAAGGACATGCACTAGTGGTGATATGATGAACGAGAACATGGGTTATGGACCTCAGTATGGCTTGCGGTGTGAGATAATCCCCGGAATTATCCAGGTGTGAGTGAAATAGTCGCCGGAATTACCTGTGGTGTGGGATTGATCTCCAGAATTATCGGGGTCAAGGCGACGCACATGTGGTATTCGTGTGATGAGGTGCCATCGCTTGCGGTGTGGGGTATTCTCGAAGATTCCCAGGTGTGAGTGAAATAGTCTCCGGAATTATCTGTGGATAGAGATTGACCTTCGGAATTATCGGGGCATGGGCTAATACTCACAGTTTATCTTTATCTCGTAGTAGTCATCGTAGTGGGATTAGTTGCACAGCGGGAGATTAAACCCTACAATATGGAGACGTTAAGGGCTTACACCGGACCTATGTAGAGTGGGATGCATAGACTCCGAAAAGTACGCATTAGAGAGTCAGCATATAGCATTGATGTTTTCTTGATTTGGTTTCATGCATGTGTTTTTCCTGTTTTCTACACTTGACACCCAGTCTAGCTTCACTTGTTGTGTTTTCGCATTTCGTGAATTTCCTATATTCATTTACTTCTATTTATGTTCTGTTGTTAGTAAATCCATGCTTTACTTATGTTGCTTGTTTTATGTCACTCATACATTTATGGCTGAACCCTTTAGTTTTGGGGGTTAGAGTTATCTCTAGCCTCGTGTTTTACAGGTGATTACTTGTAGCTTGGGATTTGGATGCATGAGTTAAAGTGGTGTAATGGGTTATGTATTGTTGTAAAAGAAATTGTTGTATGAAAGAAAATTGTAATTCAAGGTGTATTGTATTCCGCTGTGCTATGTAAAGATTAATGTAATGAAAGTTGAAAAATTTTATTGGTATTTGGCTGTGTTTAATATTACATTTGAAGTTGATGCTGGGAATTGTGCGACGTATTTCTAAGATATCATATTGGAAATTCGGGGCGCTACATCGAGTGCAAGCGTCACAGAAAGGGTGAGACCACTGGCTGAGGGAGCTGTTGGCACTGAAGGCGCGGACTCTAAGTCCACGACAGGTGTGGCGCCACTCTCGCTCTCGGTGGCCTTAGACGGCGGCGGTCGAACGACCGTGCGCTTCCTCTTCTTCTCATCAACCTTCCTGGCGCCCAATGACGAATGCTTGCTCATGATGGCGTCGAAGTCCATGCTCGGATCTCCTGCAAACAAAAGAAATCGAGTGTTAAAAATCTTAACTCTTACAAGCTAGGAGATAGAGATAAAACACTAGCAAAATGCGTACTAGGGTTCATCAGGCTTAGACCCCCCCCCCCCAAGAGACTCTCCTCTGAGATCTCTCTCCAACTCAACGTGGGCCGATCCAAGAGAATCCCCACCATCCTGTCTTCTTCCGGACTAAGAGACGATTCTGCTTTCGTCCTCCTCGGCACATCGTCCCTCCAAACAGTCGGGATATCCCACGGCACACTACTTCGGATCAAAAAGTACTTGTGCCTCCAAGATTTAACAGAGTCAGGGTTGTCGACTAGCGCGACGCCCTTATGAGCATTGAGGTAGAACCGGTACTCCGTCCTCATCTTCTGGTGGATCTTGTACAACCTACGGAGCACGTTGAGGTGGGGTTCAATCCTGGCGGCCTGGCAATGAAGAACGAACCCCGTTACGTGTCTCCACATATTCGGCATCAGTTGAATCGGACCCACGCCAAACCACCGCAGCACTTCCCTCACGAATGGGTGAAGGGGAAGTCGGAGACCCGCATTCAAAGCATCGTAGGGAAACACACACACATCCGGAGGAAAAGAAGAGCAATACCTTATGCCAGGACCAAGGAGGACCAGCTCGAACTCCTCAGGAATCATGAAGATCGTTCTGATTGTACGAAGGTCCTCCTCACTAAGCACGGAGACGATTTCGTTCGCCTCAGTACGTTCTCGTGGTTCTTTATCTTCATAGTGTCGTGCCATGCCATGCTCGACGCGCGCCAACTCTTCAGCTCTGTACTACCGAATGCCCCCCAAGCGAGATACGACTATTGAGTTCCTCCCAGATGCGCCCATCCTTCTCTCTCTCCACGACCGTCTCTACCATGGGCAATGGCTCGACCAACAAACTTTTCCCCTTATCAACCCCTAGGAGTTGCTGTCGGAGGAGTTATTTCGACACGGTCTGAGGGAGTGGTCTCTTCGCCAGACAAACCCCTAGACATCTTTAAAACAAAAATAAATTACCTCTGAAGTGACGTACACGGTCAGAGAGATCGCCGGAGATCGAAAAAGCACACCGGAATCTCGCTCAAAGAGGCGGAGTGAATTTTTTACTCAGATGGTGAAAATGAGAGTGGAGTTAAAATGAGGAGGGAGGTGGAGATTTATAGTTTCTCTTAGTGGGCCTGGGTCGGAAGCTCAAAAGGCCTCTGAGAATTCCAAAAGGCGACGGTCAAATCACCAAGAAGTCAAATCGTCAGGAAGTCAAAACGTCAGGAAGTCCAACTGCCAAGAGTTCAAACCTTCTCCAGTCATTCGCCACGTTCGACGACACATTCGACGCCTCGTTCGACACGTTCGATGCCTCGTTCGCCGCTGTTCGTCGAACAGACATGATTCCGAATGAAAATGAGCAAAATCTGTTGACCAGTCAACCCTGCCAGTGCTACGTGTCGTCCCCTGGTCGTTCGACACGTTTGATGCCTCGTTCGACACGTTCACTACTGGTCGTCGAACGCACGTGGTCCCGAACGAAAAAGGAGCAAAATGTGTTGACCATTCAACGCTGCCAGCGCCACGTGTCGTCCCCTGGCCGTTCGACACGTTCGATGCCTTGTTCGATACGTTCACCGCTGATCGTCGAACAGACGTGTTTCCGATCGAAAAATGAGCAAAATGCGCTAACCAGTCAATGCTGCCAGTGCCACGGGTTGTCCCCTGGTCGTTCGACACGTTCGACACCTCATTCGACACGTTCGCCGCTGGTCGTCAAACGGGCGTGGTCCCAAATGAAAAAGGAGCAAAACACATTGACCAGTCAATGCTGCCAGTGCCACGTGTCGTCCCCTGGTCGTTCGACACGTTCGACACCTCGTTCGAAACGTTCGCCGCTGATCGTCGAACAGACGTGTTTCCGATCGAAAAATGAGCAAAATGCGTTGACCAGTAAACGACCCCAGTGACACGTGTCGCTCCCCTGTTGTTCGCCACGTTCGACATTACGTTCGACACATTCGCCACGTTCGACACGTTCACCACATTCGACGTCACGTTCGACATGTTCGATATGTTCGCCACGTTCGACGTCACGTTCGACACGTTCACCACGTTCGACGTTACGTTCGACACGTTCGCTACATTCGATGTCACGTTCGACACGTTTGCCGTCGCTTGTCGAACAGACATGGTCCCGAACGAAAAAGGGGGAAATCGGAAGCTCACGTGCACCGTCAGATCACCTCATTATTCGCGTCGCAACCTGATCAACGTTCTAGTTTCAGCCAAGTCGCCAAACACTGATCCACCGTCTGATCAAGCAGATATTCGCGCCGAGGACTGATGGACTCCCCAGATCGTGCCACGTCATAAATACGGTGATTAAATCTATTTTTTATTTTATTAATTCAGATCATACATTTAAAAATTACAAAAAATGATTAAAAATTCAGGAAAAATAATTAAAAATTCTAAAAAATAATTATAAATTCGGGGAAAATTTTTTGTGCCCCCGGGTAAATAATTATTGGTTAGAACAATTAATTACTGCTCCCGAAAAACGATTCATCGCTTTGCAAATTTAAATAAATGGTTCGAAAAAATAATATAAAATTGGAAAAAATCCAGAAGAGCCTAAGAACAATCTTGGGTGTGTTACTAGCTCAGAAAAGCACCGTTACTCCTCGAACAAGATTTGAACCCCCTTTTCGAACACCGATAAAATCCTGAATGCCATCAAAATAGCAAAACTACTCCCCAAAGGCTATGACACGGTCTTTGGGAGTGGGGGGCTCGTGATATGGCTAAAAATGAGGTTAAATCGGAACCGTTCAAATAGGGCTCGAATCCTAAAGTTCACAGGGGCAAAACGGTAATTTCACCTACATACGGGTTCGAAATGGGAACTGGGTCTCTTCTCTTGGGCTCGATAAATTGTGAATGGATCTATTCAACTGAGAACGGGTCCAAACCCGTTGAGAGGCAATCTAGGAAGATATGAAGAGATCTTGATCTGCCCTTATTCTGGGAAAGTGGTTCTAACTGCTTCTATCCAGTCACGCCGGAGAGTAGGGATTTGTTCTTATCCCGAAGCAGATTCCCACGATGACTTGAATACCTCCTACATCCTACCGTTGCAAGGTGATCACTCTTTGTCTACCTAAAGTTCTTTTGATATTCTTTTTCTGAGTAGTGACAAGCGCGTCGGAGGGTGCATCGTCGGGATCCATCCCGGTGTTTCGTACTTCGTGCATGTCAGCGGCAGCACCAAGGAGTCAGCCTAACCACAGCGGAAGAGGCCGTCAGATTTGGCCCATTCGAGTTCTCGCGAATCTACAAATTCTATCTATTGCCCCCACACCAGATTCAGCAGCAACAATAGAGATATATAGAGATAATAATATTATTATTATTAGATTAGAAGTTGGAGATAGAGATAAATAATGTATTAATGGGCTGGGCCAGGCTTGGACTATAAGCCAGTCCATCGGGCTTGGGCTTTTGTACATTCCCAATGTTATTTTATTTACTTTTTTTCCTGAATCAGGTCAGTAGGTCACAATTCTGAGGTCCCTTACTCCCTGGTCCCTTACCTACATTATACATGAAGCATGTATCTATAATTGCTCCAATACACTAGTAATATTAATGCAGTTCATATGAGAACACTGAACACATGCACCGCATGCAAATTTGCTAAGTCACCACATGTGCCCCACCCCATATCAATGACAACAGCACATATATTCACATATGTGACCACATTGAAATATCTCACACTATAGTCTACTAGTATCATGCACGTGCGATGCACGTGGAGAAAGAAGGGAAAAGACAAAAAAAAAAAAGGAAAATAATTTCCAAATTGATCCACCGTCAAAAATATTTACCATACTGGTCCACTTTCGCACGTGCACGCGGAGGAAGAAGGGAAAAGACAAAAAAGGGGAAATAATTTCCAAACTGATCCACTGCCGAAACTATTTACTAAACTGGTCCACTTTCGAAAATATTTACCAAAATGAGTCATTTGGCTTCAAAATGACAAAATGAAAAGAAAAAAAAAATTAATGACAAATACCACTAAGGCCTTCTCCCATTATAATAGTAGAGATATATAGCCTATATATATGAATATTTATGACTTTTATGATATATAAAATATGATATGCAACCTAGTCCACGCATAAAGATCTACACCCCTCGCTGTATGTTTCCTTCAACAGAAGCAAAGGCATGCATGATATATATGGTTGTCGAACGTGTCAATATTGAAGAAAGCAAAACTAACAAAAGCGCGCGCAAATGTATTATATATATATAATAAGAACATGCATGTAATATATATATATGTATAGAAATTGTATATCTAAAAAAGAAGAAAAATGTAAATATTATTGTATGGAATTAATTAAGGGATTTGAAGAGGAGGAGAAAGGAAATATATAGAAAGATGGTGTAGTCTGTCATGTGCTTGCATGTGATTACCGTCCCGTTACAAGCTTGCCATAATATATATAACAGCTCACCAAACGGGACCATTTCTAGCTAGCTACTTGTAACTCCTTTCGCCACCCTTGTCGCATGCTTACTTTTCTCCCTTGCTAGTAGCTACTAGCTAGCTACTTAATTAATTAGCATATATTTTTCTCACATGTACAGATCATCATTCGCCATTAGATCCATGTATATATAATGAGTACTTCATATTGGTTTTGAATCAGGCGGTGCAGTCTTACAAGCTTTAACTATCTTGTACGTGTGTGATCGAGTATTCCAATTAATATAGTACTTATATATGCTGTAGTTGAAATATTTTAGATATTCAAGAGTATGAAGTGTATTAATTGTAATTCAAAGACATATATACAAGATAATTGTGTGATGATATCTTGTCGTGAATCTCCTTAATTATATTATTATTTCTACAACCAAATTAGATAATTTCCCATCAAGAATGTAGGCATATGCATGATATCTAAGCAACACTATTCTCAAGTGTTTGATATCAACCTTATCTTTGCCAAACTATATATATGTATAAATTTGGTGGATATATCTTCACGTACAATACCTCATGTACCACTTTAGAATATTACATTCATTCAAAGAATAAAGTAACAACAGCAAAGAAGATAAAACTAGCTAACAGTAGTACTTAACGTTCACTAAATATTACTACTACGTAAACAAGACACAGTAACGTTGGTTTACATGCATCCAAATCCATCCGTTCATTTCGATCCCCAGTCGAGCGTGAGCTGTTTGTCACTTAGTCGATCGTTCCGAGAAGTCTTTATCGAGACCACTATGGTCACGTATAGACTCCCATTTTTGAGCCTTTGCATGTCTTGTAATGAGGCAAGCGCCCATGATTTGCCGCCTTATCTTGAAACTTGGCAAGCCTGTGCATCACTCATTTTACACACTACTAGACAATTAGCAAATGAACTGTGTTGGTACGAATACATGTAGTAAGCACATTAAGTATACATGTAAGGTTCCTTATCACTATCTATTATTCATATATTAGTTGTCATTGAGTATGACAAATAGAGATTGTTTACGAAGGTGAAGTAGCACACACTGTTTATAATTTCATACTACTCTTCATTTACAACAGTAATGGACTAACGATATAAACACTTTTGTTTTTTGGTTAGAACCTGTCTTACTGAATCCTACATGTTCATATACCAGATAATGCGCATCTCAAAGTGCGTTGTAAGCCAATCCTATTTCCCTAATACAAGTGGTTTGTTAATAAATATAGTATTCCTAGATTAGCAGACTAAACAACTACATTTAAAGTAGTAATTAATATTGCTTAATATTTCTTTAAAAATTTGATGGCTTGCCTATTTTTGAGGGGACATCTCGGATATCTTAGATCTAAACTATACACTACATCTTATGCGTGGAATGCTGTAATCCGATTGTTTGACCTTTTTGCGGACACTATATAGATTGAGTGTAGAATTTTTTAAAGGCGGATCTTGCTGCTAATTTTGATTTTGGAGCAATCAGATGATGAATTCGTTTATTGAGGGAGAAAACACTGTTAAGTCGATCAAATCTGAATCTGGATAGCTGGAAGCTTTAAGATGCATATCGAGATTGTGTGACTCCGATTTTACCCATATCAATGCATATGTAATGACTAAAGTTGGTAACTGATCCACTTTTGAAAAACATTTAGCCAAACGACCCACTTTCTAAAAGATTTAGCCAAACGATCCACTTTTATAAAATATTTAACTAACTAACCCTTTTTAAAATAACCTAAAAACAAAATTTTATATATAACCCTACTTTAGAAATTATAAACTATAATACACCTTATCCTTTTAAAAGCTGGATAATTCACAGAAAATAAAGAAACTTAAATTAAAAAAATTTCAAAATTCAAGATTAGATACGTTGATAAAAAATTAACAGAAAGGAAGCACATTGCTAGTAAAAAATATTAGAATACTTGTTACTAACAAGAAAAGTAACTAATCAACTACCTAAAGAGATACAAAAAAATAGCATACAAAGTATTAGATTACAGCTGCGAAGAAGCAAGTTGGTATTACCAACACCTACTAGCATACAAAATAATAGGCTAAGTATGACCAACGAAACAGTTGCATTAATTCCTAACATGAACCCAGAAATTTATATGATAAGCATACAAGAGTTGGAAGAAGATTACAATGGTCCTGAAATGTTAAGAGATATAAGAAAAGATTTAAGAATCATAAATAAAAATATAAAAGAATTAGGTAGAAGAAGAATCAGACATAACAGAAGAAGGTATGAAAGAGTTAGAAGCCATGACAAAACTTAATATAAATATCTTGGAAATAGAAGATTTAATGGGTTATCCTAATTCAAAAGAAGTAGAAGAAGCCTTGAAAAATGTAGATATAACAAATGAAGAAATAAAAATGGACCAAGATAAGATTATTGCAAAACCTTCAGAAATTCCAAGTAACATGTACGAAATCTTAAGACCACCACCTAACAAAAAACCTTACCAATTACCATGAAAATAGCGAAATACATGAAAAGAAGAATGCAACTAGGAAAAGATAAAGAAAAGGAAACCCCAAAATATGAACCTACAAAACACTAAGAAAAAGGAATAGCAGGAAATGGAGAATGGTTAGACCCAGATTGTGTAAAAGACGTAGATAGGACAATTAAAGAATGGGTAAAAGCATCACTAATAGTAGGATTTAAGCAAAATCTTAACGGAAATGCATTTGAAAAATTTATAGAAGCCACATTTATGGGAGTAGTAGCAAAATGGTGGAATGGGCTAGAGGAAGAAGAGAGAATAACTATAAAAAAATCAATACCAATTGATGATAGAGAAACTGAAGAAAGCTCAGCACAATGGACCTTAGGTCTAAAAGAAATAATTACAAATTACAAAAAAGCAATAAGAACTGAATTCAGTGTATATGATAAAGGAGCAAGACACATTATATATAAAAAGAATCAAGCAAGATGGAGACTAAGTAACTTAGAAATATGCGACATGTGCTATTTTAACAACTATGCTTGTGAAATCCGAAAATATTTTCAAGATAGTTATTATACAAAAGAAGAACAGAGTCCAATTTTAGACTCATTCTTTCTAAAACTACATGATCCATGCAGTATAAACATATATAGTGCATACATAAGTGAGAAAGTAAAACAAGAAGTAAACACTTTAGGGTATAGAACGCAATTCGTAAAAGATTATAGGAAAAAAGTATGCCAAGATGCTAGAGCAGCAATGAAATATTATAGAACATATAAACAAAGAATTTGTTGTGAGGATGCAAGGCCGAATCATTTGGGATGCAATAATAACTATAAATACACAAAGAAGAATAATCACAAATTCCAAAAATATAAACCAAAATATAGAAAAACTTTTAAGAGATATAGAAAACCTTATAAAAAATACTTTAGAAAAATGAATAAGAATAAAAATAGGCAGTATACGAAAAATCCTAAAAAATGTAATTGTTACATATTTTGAGAGGTAGGACATATATCACCAAATTGTCCTAAAGAATGAAAAAAAAATGTAAAATACATAGAAGAAATTGAAGAAATGAATAACATAAATTATGAACCAATAGAATATGATGAAGAACGGTCAGAAATAAATAAAGATGAAGAAATAATGGTAATGGAAGAAGATAGTGGAAGTAGTGAAGCAGAAACAGAAAAATGTGAAATAAACATGATAACAGATTTAACAGAAATAGGAGAACCTTCAGAAAGAGAAGAAAACAATGAAGAACTAAGAGAAAGAATGTGCTTTGACATACAAAAATACGATAAAAAAACGTCCAAATTAGATATAAATCCAAAAGAAAATTTTAAACTACCAATATTTGAAAGAAAGAAAAGTACCATCATAATAGCTATGAATAATGAACAGCTTATAGACATTGAACAAGCACAAGGAAAAATCATAATCTCATTAATAACCGAAAGAATAATAAGACAAGAGATGGAAAATATAAATGAAAAGTCCAGAAAAATATTAAGACATACATTTAGGAGCTGTACAAATAATAATAAAAGCCTATTTTAAGGAAGGAACAAATACACCCCTCGAAATATACCTAATGGATGATAGGATAATATCAAGTACACAAGATGCCTTAACAGGAATATTACAAGAAAATCTAATGTACCAAAAGATAAAGTTTACAGTAAAACCTAATTTCTCTATAAGCATGGCAGAAGAAAATAAAGATAAAAGTCTAGTCATGCATCATAGGTTATCAGGTATAGAAATGATAGAAAAAAGTAAAATTATGAGTATAAAAATAAGAAACATTTAGGCTTTCACTAGCAAGCACGAAGTAAAAAATAGAAATATAGATAATTTTAAAATAGAGTCTCTATTCAGCGAAATTATAAGATACAAACCAGCTAGAGAAAACCCTGAAATGACTATATATACCAAATTATATAGAATTCGACTTTAATAAAGCAAAAGAAACAGCAAAAGGAAAAGCACCACAAATAATGTTCGGAAAGAGATCACTATCAATAAGAAATAAACAACAAGTATTGAAATTAATACCAATAATAAATACATTAGAACACCAAAACAATAACTAATTTAAAATAGAAATAGAATATTATGACAATGGAAAATAGAATAAACAAATAGCTTTAGTAGATACAGGAGCTACTAATTCACATATTAAACAAACAAATGTAAAAACTACTGAATTAATAACATTAGAAAATCCATATTACTACCTAGACTATTACAATAATAGATATCCAATTGTACATAAAATTATACTACCACTAAGGATAAATGGTAAAAAGAAAATGTTATTACACTTACACGTAGACCCAGAACACTATGTTAATGAAATGTTATTAGGAACTGATTTTCTTACATCAGTACAACCTTACTCAATTCAAGAAAAAATCACAATAACAGTAAACAATGAAAGCATGATAATAAATAGGATATTGGACAATTGAATCCATTAAGAGTAACAAAAAACACATTATACATTCTAACAGAATTTGTTTACGAATGATACAAATCAAGAAACTATCACAGTCTAATAGACACCGGAGCAGGTACTAGCCTATGCCGCGAAAATATACTACCAAAATGGAAACTAAGATGGATATAATAAAAAAGCAATAACTGGATTAACTGGACAAACTATCATATTTGACAAATATCAACAAAATATTAATGTACAAATAGGAATTACATACTAAAGCTACCTATAATATACCAGTTTGATGATATGAATAATGATGTACTCTTAGGAAATGATTTTTTCCAACAATACTATCCCATAACTATATCACATAAATAACTCGTATTTACAATACCTTACAGACACCAAGAAATAGCAATTAGAATAACTCAACCTTATTCCAGAAGTGACCTGCCACACATCAGAGTTTCGTCAACCCAGCGTGATGAATACCAATATTTACCAAACAAAACTATAATACAACAAGTTCAAGAAACAACCACAAAAGAAATTTTACAAAAATAATTAAAAGATCTATGCGGAGAAGAACTAAATAAAAATACTAAGAGGTTTGGATATCCACTACCAGACATACAAATACTACTTAACACAGTAAGAATAAGAAAAATATATTCGAAATTTGATTGTAAATCAGGATTTTATCATGTAAAACTAACAGAAGATTCAAAATCTTTAACAGCATTTAGCACACCTCAGGAATTTTATAAGTGGAACGTATTACCATTCGGTTATAAAAACAGCCTAGAAATATTTCAAGAGTATATGGATAATTTTTTTGAAAAATACAACAATTTCATATTAGTATATGTAGATGATATTCTAATAGGATCCGAAAACGAAGAACGACATAAAGAACATCTACTAAAATTCATAGAAATAGTAAAAAATGCAGGTATTATACTATCAAAAAAAAGAAAATAAAATTATTCAAAACTGAGATAGAATTCTTAGGAACAAAATTATCACGTGAAGGAATAGAATTACAACCACATATAGCAGAAAAAATAAATAATTTTCCTAATGTCCTAAAAGAAAAAAGAGAAGTACAAGCTATAATAGGGTTACTAAATCAAACAAGAGGTTACATACCAAATTTATCAGCAAAAATAAATTGGTTACAACGAAAACTAAA
Source organism: Hemerocallis citrina (assembly GCA_017893485.1). Lineage (NCBI taxonomy): Eukaryota > Viridiplantae > Streptophyta > Magnoliopsida > Asparagales > Asphodelaceae > Hemerocallis > Hemerocallis citrina. The sequence goes on along the minus strand of CM030359.1, from coordinate 330,708,205 downwards.
AATTTTTAGAAATGGGAATGGACCTCGGAGGATGAAGAGAAACTTAAAATATTAAAACAACAAACTTTAGAATTACATAAGCTAAGATTACTTGTTAAAGAATGTTCTTGGATAATAGAAACAGATGCATGTGAATACAATTCGGGAGCAGTATTAAAATTTATTGAAATAGGAGAAAAGGAGGAAAGTAATCATGAGATGGGAAGAACGTAAAAGGAGCACAGAAATCGGGGTGTATACCAGAGGTATTTTATCCACTGGTAGTAACTGGTACAGAGTAACTCAAAGAGGTTTAACTAGGTCGGAAGTATGATGAGCCGTTTTGTTTTGATTTATTAGGTATCCTTAGAAATCTCTCTCTACTCTTGATTTTATAATTGATTATTGTTCAAATTCAAGAGAACTAATAGATAATAATAATTTTTGTATTGCCTCACCGATTTTTGAATTAATGGTTAATTACCAAGGAAGTGATAGAATGCTAGTTTTTGATGTTTATTATCCTCATAGAGAAATAAACATGAATGATCGCTATGAATTCAAATTATTCTTTTTTAGTATACAACGAGTAATAATCATAAAAATAAACCAAATAAATCATGGAGAAACTAGTAATATAAATGTTGAAATAATTGACGACCTAACTTATCATGAAAGATCTTTGTAATTTTATGAAAATGGTATATTTAGTAGTTATGTTTGGAGTCCTACAACTGCATACAGACAATTTCTAGAAGAGAATGAACAAAATGAAGGAGAAAATAGACATATGGAAGAACTCGAAGAACCCCCATATGATAGTAATAGTGAAGGATATCAGATAGAATCAGAATATATGAGAGAAGAAGACGATATTCCTGACATTCCTTATTACTTTTTCAGAATAGACAACATCCATTATTTCGACGAATATTATTTTACACCAAACTATTATCTTTAGAATTTTAAAGTTTTTGATACTCTCTTCCTTTTGATTTTCAGGTCTTCAAGTGATTACACGCTTCGCACCACACAGTTGGTCCAGCTGGTATCAGAGTCAATGCAGAGTAAGTAATTTTTACTTAATTTCTATAATTTTCCGTAAATTTATTACTAATTTATAAGCTAGAAAACATAAAAACTAAAATCTAATAGTAAAAATAGAAATTATCTTAAAACCCAAAAACTTTTAGAATTTGAAGAAAGATCACACATTCTATAAATATAGAAATTTAATTAAACTAGATCATTTCACTAAATATTTTCTAAACAGGATCATTTCACTAGATAAAAATAAACGGAGGTCAAAAAAGCTAAATAGCTCATATGTAGTTACATTATGGTTGAATTTGACTTTCTATATATAGAAAACCTAAACCTAATGTATAACCCTTGAAGATATATGTATTAAATGGTCAAGTTTGTCAACGTGTTCTTGTTTAGCTTTCGTCTTGAATCTTTCTTCATAATGTTCTTATCCATGCATGTTTTAGTCAGTTTTACTTTTACTTGACGCTTCAATTCACTTCAATTTCAGGTGAAAAGCTTCTGACTTGCTTGCAAAGTTTTTTTTTTTTTTTTTTTTTTTTTGTGTTATTGTTGTTGTTGTTGCTGTTGTTAAGAAAATGTAGAGTAAGACCACTATGTTTCATTAATAAGGGGTTAATAAAATAAATTCAGAATACTGAGCTAAATATAAAGGTCCTACAATTATAACAAAAATACATAAACTCCACCCCAAACATGGGGGGTGGGACAAAAGAAGAGCAGACTAGGCGCAACATACATGCGTCTAAACAAAATACATCATATACCCCCAACAAACCCTGGGGTAGTGGGGATCTATCAATAGTAAAAGGCCTAGCTGGCAGTTAGTCGATCGTCGGGCCTATCTCTACTTCATCTTCATCAAAATCCTCAACCTGGAATACGCTCGCTATCCTCCATTTGGGACCTGCTGCGGCCACATGAGCCCAAAATGAAATAAAATGCATAATGTGAGTCAAATTATCAGAAATATTATTACAAGTTCTGCAAAAATAAAAATTATTCCTGTCTAGCCAAAAAACCCAGGTCGTTACGGCGATAGCGATATACCACGCTTCTCTCATAGTTCGTCTCTCAGTAACAAATTTTGAACTTATCCACAGATCCTCGTACACACTAGGGTACTGATTTGTCCCCACGGTGCTGAATACACACTAGGGTACTAATTCATAACTTTCTTGCAAAATTTGTTTTACAAGAACACTTTGATTAGGTAATTGTATCAAAAAATTCGAGGAATTTTTTTAAAAAGAAGAATCTGCACTGCCAACTTACATTAATTTGCATTTACAATGAAAATCTAACACCCCTTACAGAGAATTTTAATTATACTCCTCAATGTGATATTTCACACATTTTTTATTTATTTATTGAGTAATGCTAGACACATTACTTAATTCACATTACGTAATTCTACGCACATTATTTATTCTACTACCAGTTTTACACTATCTTAGGTACTGTTCTTTTTTTGCCTCTTATAAGAGATTACCTCCTTTTATAAGAGATTTACAATAAGAGCCTCTTTTTGAGGTGTTCTTTTTATATAAAAATAATCTCTTATAAGAACCTCTTATAAGAGATTTCTGTTCTTTTTTTACCTCTTACAAGAGCCTATATTACTTCAAAGTCTATATTACCCCCAAAGTATAAAAATAGTGAAATGAAAGAACAGGTATTTTTAAAGAACAGGTATGCTGTAAGATTCAAATTGCATACATTAGTTTTCATGAAGAAATACAAAAATTTAAAGTTGAGTTTTACTATCACTGGTCATATTCCTGTTGATTTGGTTTAAGGGTTGTGATGCTTCAATTCTGTTGGATGGGGAAGGAACGGAGAAGGAAGCACCTCAGAACGCAGGGCTGAGGGCGTTTAATGTAATTGATAGGATCAAGCGCGTCCTTGAGATAAGGTGTCCTGGTGTCGTCTCCTGTGCTGACATTCTGAATCTGGCTGCTAGGGATGCTGCTGGTTTGGTAAGTTCTATATATGGAGTACAGAAAATAAAAGTTTGACCAAACAATTAAACTGAAAATTTCATATAAAATGATCCAATAGCCCAATAGTTGATTTTATGGATCTTACGAAGTCATATAGACTTTTTGAGATCGATGAGTAATATAGACTTTTTGAGATTGAAATTAGTAATAATTATAATATAGACTTTGGGGGTAATATAGACTTTTTAAGTGATAAAAGACTTATAAAAATTTGAAAGAGGCTACTAGAAGCCATTTAAGCTTATAAGCAATTTTGGAAGAAATTGCTTATAAGAGGTAAAAAAAAGAACACTACAAAAATTTTTGTAAGAGGTGGATTACCTCTTACAAGAGGTAAATCTCTTAGAGCATCCACAGTCGTTTTTCTCATTTGCTATAAAATGGCAGCTACAGTAATAGCAAATACGATCGTTCGCTGCAGTCGTCGTTTGCTATATTGTTTCTCATTTTTTAGAAAAAAGCGAGCGACGGTATATGATATACCGTCCGATCATTTAAAATAAATAAAAAAAAAACAGAATTACTAATTAACTAATTAAACTAAATTAATTAACTAAATTAAATAATATAATAAAACTAAACCTAATTAATATACTACCTTAAACCTAATAAACAACTCCTAATTATACAAACTAACCTAATCAGCATTAATGGTGGCCTCCCCCTTTCACGGACGGGGTATCATACCCCGTCCGGGGTATGTATCCCCGTCCCACCGAATATATTTTTTTTTTTTTCTATTCGGCCAATCGTGGCCGTTCAATCAATTAAAAAAAAAAAAATTTTTTTTTCCATTTGCAGACGGGGTATCATACCCCGTCCGGGGTATGTATCCCCGTCCGACCTCATTAAAAAAAAAAAAAATGAAAATTACTGAGACGGTATATGATCGTCCGTCTGAATCGATTATAAAATAATTAAATCGAAGAGATGGTATATGATCGCCCGTCTGAATCGATTATCAAATAATTAAATCGAAGAGACAGGGTATCATACCCCGTCCTTTATATTTTGAGAAAGTTCATTTCGTTTCTCATATTTGAGAAATGAGAATAGGAGCTTTGCCAAAAAATGGAAAAATGAGAAACGACTGCAGCACAACTTTGCTATTCGTTTGCTACAAAATGGAAAAATGGGATATATAGCAAACGACTGTGGATGCTCTTAATTATCGTGTTACAAAAGCATTTTAATTAACTCAACCTTTGACTGAACTCCTAACCCATCTTCTACATCTCATGTATAAAATTATTCTCGGTCATCATCCTACATCTCACAGTCGTCCTTGCCACTGTCAGGCCTTATCTCCGATGATCGTACTTTTGAATTAATTTTGAAAGCTAAATCGAAACTTTGCTCCTGTCTTAGAAAATATGATATCATATTGAATTAAATCTCTCATTCATAAAATAAAAGTGAACCCATGAATGGGTTATGGCTGGTAGTAGCACAGTGCATCATCAATTTGGTTTTGATACAAAAACCATTACGCAACTGAGATATATTAGGTATATATGGAGAAGAGCGAAAGAAAACAAAATTAGGATTAAAAATCCAAAAAATTAAAATAAAAAAAAATCTGAAAAAGATGAAAAGGAAATGGCTGCTGCCGGAGAGCGACTGGGAAAGAGATGAGGACGTGGAGATCTCCCACGGGCAAGCTGGTTGGGCCCATCACAAAGAGACGTGTTCAAGAATGATGAAATAATAAAATAACTAGTAGACCTGAATGTCAAAATCAACTTTCTGAAATTGACTGAAATTAGCGGCTTATAACTGCAATAGTAAGAAATTGTTAAGACAGGCTCAAGGCTATGGATTGTACTTCCTTTAAGAACCGTTGATCACCAAATACTCCCCCAGGATACAACGAGCTTCTGTTCTACAGTGTTGTCTGATACTCCAGTGACAACATGTACCAAGATTGGTCCACACAATGCAAAAATTGCTCAATTAATTGGAAAAATATTTGAGAAGAGCGGAAGATTATATTTTTCTCTGCCTTCTTCTATATGACAGAAATCATGTATTTATAACCAAAAAAAAGACGTTTTACTGATTTCTTGTCATAAAAATGAGATTTATTTTCACCATAAATGGTCTTTTACTGCCATAAAAACGATTCAATAATTTTTCTTTACGGGTAAAAAAACGGTCAGTAAAAGAAGAAACTTTTTGATATTTAAAACCAGTTTTTTTAAAAAAAAAAATTCAAGAGACAGACCCCAGACCCCCCCCAGGCTCTAAGGCCCGACCCGATCAAATATATATATATATATATATTGAAGATGGGAATTGATCCTCCAACCTCATGTGAGCTCATAACTTTAACCATTGGGCCACAAGACAATTGATCCTCCAACCTCATGTGAGCTCATAACTTTAACCATTGGGCCACAAGACAATATTGATAGTAAGTAATAAAATAAGTGTTTTAAATGTATACTGATTTTCAACAATCTCCCACTTATATATTTAAAATATTAATGTGAAGAGAAGCGGTTTTCTTAAAAGTATAGAACCATGCGTAAATAAGGTGTTCGAAGACTTGAACATTACATAGTGGGCGATCCCCAAAATGCAAGAAGAATGAGTTATCTTAAGTCTTCAACTCGTTTTCCGTATTCACATAGTGAAGTAAAACCACACATGATCCTACCAGGTGCAAGTTCTTAGATGGCAGCACATTTCGGCCTTGTGCTTTATCCCAGTATAGGTGAATGTTATAGAGAATCAGCGTCATTCTCATAGAAGCGGCCACACTTCACAATCATCCTGGCGAGTCTTATCAAAAGTGCTCTTGTAGCTAGGCACTCCTTTCATACAGAGATATAGAACTCATTAAGAGCTAAGCTCATCCTTACTAACGCTACAAGACATCATGCACATACACATCAGGATGGATTAAGGAATGGTAAACTCCTGGGTCACATGATTTCAATCACAGTATGACTTGTTTTTTCCATTGAACCTATGTCTTGGAATCTCCAGTCGTATAGGTTGGGTTCGGTTCCCACCATATGTGATTCTAAATGGGATTCAGTCCCATCCTTATCAATGTGCTCCAAACTTTGTCTCGAGACAATCCTTTTCTCAAAGGATCTGCAATGTTACTTTCCGATCTCATAAAATCCATAGGAGCTCTCTCACCGTACTGTGCTTGCGACGAATCGTTAACCTCTTACCGTCAAAGTAAGCGTTTTGTACTGTGGCTATGGCAGCAGTACTGCAATGCCCCGACCCCGATCAGCGATTTTAGCAAACAACTACCCATCACAGGCTGCCTCATAAATGGTGTTATATCTTGTTGGTGACCTCTAATCCCAAACAATTATATATATATATATATATATATATATATATATATATATATATATATATATATATATATATATGTATGTATGTATGTATGTATGTATGTATGTATGTATGTATGTATGTATGTATGTATGTATGTATGTATGTATGTATGTATGTATGTATGTATGTATGTATGTATGTATGTATGTATGTATGTATGTATTCTTGATCTTCCCCGATATGGGACAATTAAATCCCACATCCATCTCTCATCTCTCCCGTGAGCACAGAAACCCACATCCTGGGCCCCATGCCCTACGTCAGCAAGCAACAACGGCCTGCTTGCCTTCACAAACCGAGTGGGCCCCCACCTCCTTTCCACGTCATCACGTGGACAAACACAGCAGACCAACTTATGTTTCCTTTTTTTTCCCGTGCGCCCCCTATCGAATTAAATCCATACTCCACCCCTATAGGAATCATATAGGTCATAGCTATTTTATTAAGGAATCATATAGGTCATAGCTATTTTATTAATTATATATATATATATATATATATATATATATATATATATATATATATATATATATATATATATATATATATATTCCTAACACGGGGTGTCTGTAGTGTTACAGACACTCCCTTAAGAATTCAACGTCCTCGCTGAATCCGGGACTTGCAACGTAGCACAGGATCCTCCTTTCTAGCCGATATGGAATAACGTACCCTGATTCTGCTAGCTGTACAGTACCCTGATTCTGCTAGCGGTACAGTACCCTGATTCTGCGTGTTGTCCAGTCCCCTAGCCCACCTTAGTGGATTTACCGGGCGACCTGACCCAACCCCACTCCCTTTCGGGCATACTTACCAGTACATCTGCTAGCTCAATCTCAGGCATAACCACCACTTTGTTCCCACACTCGGTGTCGAAAGTCGGCTCTGATATCGTTTGTAACGCCCCGGCCCCGATCAATAATTTTAGCAAACAACTGCCCACCACAGGTTGTCTCATAAAATGTGTTATAGCTTATTGGTGACCTCTAATCTCAGGCAATTATATATATATATATATATATATATAATTAATATTTATCTTCCCCGATATGGGATAATTAAATCCCACATCCATCTCTCCTCTCTTCTGTGAGCACAGAAACCTACATCCTGGGCCCCATGCCCACGTTAGCAAGCAACAACGGCCTGCTTGCCTTCACAAACCGGGTGGGCCCCCACCACTTTTCCACGTCATCACGTGGACAAACACAGCAGACCAACTGTTGTTTCCTTTTTTTCCCGTGCCCCCCATCGAATTAAATCCATACTCCACCCCTATAGGAATCCTATATGTCACAGCTATTTTATTAATTAATTATATATACATATATTCTTAACACGGGGTTTTACAAGTACTATCTGAGTGGATCATGATCGGAGGTATAACTCCACTCCATGAAGGAATATAAGACAAGAGGTTCCTCAACCAGCTTGCCTCCTCACTAGCAGCAGCTAGAGCAACTAACTCAGACTCCATAGTAGAATAAGTTAGGATAGTCTGTTTCTTTGACCTCCAAGAAACAACATCACCAGCAATACTAAAAATGTATCCACTTGTGGCCTTGGAATCATCTGAAAATGAATTCCAGTCTGCATCACTAAATCCTTCAAGGACAGCGGGAAACCTCTCATAATGTAGTCCTAAGTTTATGGTCCTTTTCAAGTACCTCATGACTCTGTAAATTGCATTCCAGTGCTCAGAACCAGGACAACTCGTAAATCTACATAATAGCCCTACGTCATATGCAATGTCAGGCTGAGTGCAGTCAGTAGCATAGCGAAGGCTACCATTAATACTAGCAAATTCTTTTTGCCTGATTGCAGCACCAGAATTTTTCAAAAGTTTAACCTGAGGGTCACTAGGTGTACATGCAGGTCTATAGTTTAAGTAATTATATTTCTTCAAGATCTTCTCAATATAATGAGATTGATCAAGAGTAATACCAGTCTCAGTACGTGTGATTTTCATGCCTAAAATAACATTTGCCTTACCTAGGTCCTTCATATCAAAATTTTGACTAAGCACAGATTTAGTCTCTGAAACTAATTCAAGCGAAGAACCACAAATGAGTAAATCATCTACATATAGAAAAAGAATAATGCAACTATCACTAGATGTTTTATAATAAAGACATTTATGACATTATTAATAGAAAAATCATTTGAGAGAAATAATTGATCAATTCTATCATGCTACTGTTTAGGAGCTTTCTTAAGACCATATATAGTCTTATTCAGCTTGCAAACTTTGTGGTCATGCCCTGAAATCACAAAATCTTCAGGCTGCTCCATATAAAGTTCCTCTTCAAGTTCTCCATTAAGGAGAGTTGTTTTAACATCCATCTGGTTAATCAATAAATTATACACAACAGAAATAGCTAATAAGACTCTAATGGTAGTCACACGAGTCACATGAGAGTAAGTGTCAAAGAAGTATATATTTTCATTTTGAACATATCCTTTAGCTACTAATCTAGCTTTAAACTTATCAATAGTACCATCTGGTTTTAGTTTCCTATTAAGATCCATTTGCACCCTATAGTACGACTACCACAAGGTAAGTCCACTAACTCCCAAGTACCATTAGAGGTTAGTAAATCCATCTCGTCATTTATGGCCTCTTGCCACATATCGGCATCAGGTGAAGTTAAGACCTTTTTGATAGAACTAGGTTCCGAGTCTAAAGCATATACAACATAATCATTGCCAAAATTTTTAGTAGTTCTAGCACGTTTACTTATACGAGGTTCAGAATCTATATTATGAGAATCAGCATAAAGAGGTGTACCATCTTGAGGTACACTAGAAGAAGTAGAGGGTTTTGAACCCCCACTACTACCCCCATTGTTCCTCAATAAGTAAGAAAATTTATCATCGTAAAATCAACATCGATCTAAAGATTCAATAATCACATTATTATTCAAGTCTAGAAATCTTGAAGCCTTACTGTTATCTGCATAACCAATAAAAATACATTCATATGATCTACTTGCAAGTTTGATTCTTTTAGGATCAGGTTTTCTAACATATGCTAAACAACCCTAAACTCTAAAATAATCAATATTAGGCTTTCTATTTCTCCATAATTCGTATGGTGATGTGTCAGAAGACAGATAAGGAATTCTATTTAAAACATGGAAAACAGATAAAAGAGCTACACCCCATAAAAATTTGGGTGCACCTAAACTAATAAGAAAAGAAACTACCAATTCAGTAAGAGTTCTATTCTTTATTTCAGCTTTTCCATTAGATTTAGGTGAATAAGGTGCAATAGTCTCATGAATAATTCCTAATGATGCATACAATTGTTTGAATTCATTGGAATCATATTCAGTACCTCTATCATTACGAAATCTCTTAATATTTCTTTCAAATTGATTTTGCACTTCAGCTACATAAGTTCTAAACATATTCAATTGCTTCACTCTTATGTGCCATAAGATAAATATGAGTATAATAGAATGATTATCAATAAACGTAATGAAATATCTTTTACCATTTCTGGTTAAAGTTCTATCCATCTCACATATATCAGAATGTATTAAGTCTAAAATATTTGTTTCTCTAGCTACACCTTTATGTGAAGTTTTAATTATCTTAGCTTGACTACAGAAAGTACATTCCATAAATTCATTTAATTCAATTTACGATATCATGCATAGTTTGCTCATATTATTTACCAATTTTTTTATTAACATGACATAGTCTAGAGTGCCATAAATTAACTGAGTAAACAGAAGAATTCTTCTTATTTATTTCAACACTAAGCTTAAACATCCCATTATAAGCAAATCTCTTTCCCATAAACATGTCATTCTTAGTTATAACATACTGGTCGGATCCGATACTCTGATGAAATCCAGCATTGTTGAGAAGGTATCCAGAAATCAAATTCTTTCTTATATCAGAAGTGTGCAAGACATCCTTGAGGGTTACAGTCCTACCAGAGGTAAACTCCAAGTCTACCTCTCTAGTGCCCAGCACATTGATGCAATGAGAATCACCAAGTTCTACTTTCTGATCTTCAATCTCCTTAAAGGTTTTAAACCAGTTGCGCTCATAGCAGACTTGCCTAGTAGCGCCCGTATTAGTCCAGCACCCGTCGATTACACCGACCATATTGATCTCACTGATCATGGCCACTAAAGGCCATTCAATAGCATTTGCCTGTGGTACAGGCTCACGCGATCGGCAGTTTCTAGCGATGTGTCCAAACCGATGACTCTTCCAACACACGATAGGATATGTTCCATTATTATTGGTTTGGGCTTGTTGGTTATTTCCCTTATTCGGATTCTGACGTCCATTCTGAATGTTCTGCCGGTTGTTCGAATTGAACTTCTGATTAGTATTTTTCTTGAACGGCTTATTCTTTGGTTTCAGATGGACCTTCGCTTTGTTCTGTTGAACAAACAAAATTTCTTCTTTCTGGTCTTGTTTCCTGGATTCCTCCTCAACTCTAAGCCTTGTTATCAAATTCTCCATGGTCATTTCCTTTGACTTGTGTCGCAGGATATTCTTGAAGTCTTTCCAACCAATTAGTAACTTGTCAATCATCACAGCTACTTGAAATTTCTTATCAAAGGGTATACCCTCTGAAAGGATCTCATGAACTTTGTGTTGTAACTCGTGTAATTGAATAGTTACCAGCTTGTCGTCGACCATGGTGTATTTGAGATAGCGACTGACTGTGAATTTCTTCGAGCCAGCCTCCTCGGTGTCATATTTCTTTTGTAGTGTCTCCCAAATGGATCTACCCATATCGGGCTGTAAGTAATAGTCATACAGTTCGTCAGATAGCCAATTCAAGATGAAATTCCTACACTTAAAATTGGCATCCTTCCATTCTGAAAGGAATCATACTTGCGGTTAAATACTAGAGCCATTACAGATTACAAAAAAAATAGCTTCTTAAAATTGTTAAAATAATAAAAATAACTAGTAAACCTGAATGCCCAAATCAACTTTCTCGAATGGATTGAAGCGAGCGGCTTTTAACTGCAACAGTAAGAAATTGTTAAGACGGCTCGAGGCGTGGGTTGCACAATCTTTAAAAAGCTGTTTGGATGATTCTAGATATGAACCATTGATCACAAAATACTCCCCCAGGATATAACGAGCTTCTGTTCTACAGTGTTGCCTGATACTCCAGTGGCAACACGTACCAAGCTTGCACCACACAATGTAAAAATTGGTCAATTAATTGGAAAAATATTTGAGAAGAAAAGAAGATTATATTTTTCTCTGCCTTCTTCTATATGACAGAAATCATGTATTTATAACAAAAAAAAATGTTTTACTGATTTCTTGTCATAAAAACGAGATTTATTTTCACCAAAAAGGGTCCTTTACTGCCATAAAAATGGTTCAATAATTTTTTCTTTACAGGTAAAGTAGCTAGTAAGAGAAGAAACATTTTTTTTGTATTTAAAACCAGTTTTAAAAAAAGTTTTTTTTCCAAGAGACCCTAAGACCCCCAGGCCTTAAGGCTCGGCCCGGTCAAAGATGTATATATATATATAATATGGAAGATGGGAATTGATCTTCCAACCTCATGTGAGCTCAAAACTTTAACCATTGGGGTACAAATTAATGTTGATAGTAAGTAATAAAATAAGTGTTTTAAATGTATACTAATTTCCAGCAAAGAACGATGAATTCGGCATTCATCGGAGCTTTGTCGGAATCGACCCGTTTGTGCTGTTGAAAGAGATGTTGAACTGGAATCAAGTTGGGGACATTCAGATCCTGTTCTAAATGGTTAAATTGCTATTTTCAAGATAGCGAGTTCCCAATTTGGTGAGACCATTGATTTCGAATGGAATGTAATTGGATACTAGCAGGACCGGCCCTGAGTTCCCGGGGGCCCGAGGCGAAGACCCAAATAATTATTTTTGGGGTCCCTAATAATAATATAATTTTTTACGTGCAAAATACGTGTCTATATTTACAAAGAAATACAAATTTGGGAGCCCCTAAAATTACAAAAAATTCGGGAGCCTCAGGTGGCCACCTCACATGCCTCAAGGTGGGGGCTGGCCCTGGATACAAGTTGTCAGCAAGAATGACTCGGATGAGATTCTAAACTGAGAACAAAAAAACAACAGGATGTGATGGGTGAAGCGGGTGGCATGGCCGACTGAGGTGAGGACGGCAGAGAATTGACAGCAGTGAGATGAAGGAGGATGGAAGACAAAAGAATTAGATGAGAGGTTGAAGATGGGTTAGGAGTTGAGTCAAAGGTTAAGTTAAAATACTAATGTGATACGGTGATTAGGATCATCACATTAGGTAGTACTCCCTAGTAAAATTAAGGCTGGCAATGGGCCGGACCCATATAGGTCTGGGCCCAGCCCGAAGTTGAAAACATAGGCCTGAACCAGACCCGTCTTTTCTTCAGGCTTAATAAATTAGGCCCAGGTCTGGGCCCGAGTTAGGCCCGAAAATAGGTTCGGGGCTCGGCCCGAACTGCTTATGCATGTTCTAATATATAATTTTTTCATAAAATAAAACTATATCAAGAATCACATACGATAAAAAGAATAACAATAATAGGAATACTACAAACTTTTGAGTAATTCACATCTAATTTGTCTATTTAATTTAATTTTATACACAAGGCATAATTTCTCTATCTATAAACTTTAACACCTATTTCAACTTACTTATATGAATATTCTCATTAAAAAATTCGTACAAAATATACATGATATATACATAAACATGCACCTACATATAAAAATTTTATTTGGGCCCATCTGGCCTAAGCACTTGGACCCAAGCCCGACCCAAATTTTCTTTGGGCCTAAAAAATTGAGACCGAGCCCAGGCCAAAATGATAATTATTAGTCCAAGCCCGCTAATTATTGGATCGGACCTAAGCATTAGGCCCAGGTATGATTCGGCCCAATTGCCACCCTTAAGTAAAATAAGTAGGGGTAACATTACTCTTATTTATTTGTCTTTTATACTGCTGTGTAATATGAGAAAAGTGCACATGCATAATCCAGCCAATCTTGTACCTTAATTTGTTTGGCGATTGACTAAAGAATTTATCTGAAAAATGAGCCTCTTCATCACCTTCATGAAGTTCCGATTATTAGTTAGTCAATAAGTGAATCAAAAAGTATAATACTCCATACGTTTCAAAATATAAGTTATTCGAGTCTTTTTTTTGTTTCAAAATATAAGTCACTTTAAATTTTTGAGGCAAATATCTTGTCTTTCTTAAATGTCCAACAAGTACCTTTTTATGAGATTTCCAATTTTACTGTTATTTTTTTAATAAAATGAGTAATACTAAAAGGGATAATTTAGCAAATGCCCCAATTCAAAATGTGAAAACTAGCATATACCCCCACTATTTTAAAAAATTAAGAAATACCCTCAGTTTGGATGAAACCGTTAAAATCTCCGTTAAGTGAACTCACATGCGTCACACGCGATATGTAAATGACCTAAATTCTCACGATAAAATGTATATTAACAAATTCCCCCGATCAGAATGTGGAAACTAGCATATGCCCCCATTATTTAAAAAAAAGATATCTGGGATATTTTAGCAAATGCCCCCATTCAAAATAAAGAAAACTAGCATATACGCCCACTATTTCAGTGTCAGATGTTATGAAAAATGTGAGTGTTATGTGTTGTAACTCAGTTTGAACAACTTTCTTCCTGTACTGATGATAACAATGTAATAGATATATGTTTTACATCAGATTTTGACCCAAAATAATACAAAAATCATAATCTATTACAACGGATTATTGTACATCATCACTAGCTTGTGTACCATTATTTATTACAACAGATTATGTGGTCTCCTATTCCACTCTAGAATGTGCATCATCATTTTCATCATCTTCATTCACAATAGGTTCAACAGTAGCTGTGTATTACCCATAGTCACAAATTCGTCGTTTATAAATAATTCGACAAGATTTAATATTCAGAAATCAATAAATATCCAGCAAATTCGGAAAAAAATTCAGCAAAAGATTAGGAAGAAATAAATACAAAATTTAATACATCGAAGTAGTTAGTACCCATCACCTAAGTAAAAATATATATAATCCATAAATATTTCTTGTACAATTCGCTAAATTTGTGAATTATTCGCAAAAACATTCGTTTAATTCGTGATTTTCGTGAATAAGTCATGAACTGCGTGAATTAAATGCAAACCTGCAAATAATTCGCGAATCTGCTCGGCAAATTATTTCTTCGTAAATAATTTACGAATTTAACAAATTATTCATAAACTTTGTTAATATGGTATTACCTACTGTCACACTAGGTTATGCATCATCTTCAAAAACACCCAAGTTGAAATGTGAAAACAAAGCATTGATGTTTTTTTGTCAAAACAACCAACACGTATTATTTAGTATTCAATGTTGGAGTTTGTGGATCCAATACACGATAATGGGTTGAAGAAGATAGACGAGAAGGAGAGTCGAAGTGGGAGCAAGCAGGTCAAGAGTAATTTGAGGCTACAGGCAGAGTTGCAGTCGACCGCACGGTCGACCGCACACCCCGACCGCAACCAAGGCAACGTACGGTCGACCGCGTAGTCGACCGACCTGCAATCTGTTGGACCCTGTACATTCGAAGGAGAGAACCGGTCGACCGACTTGGTGTTGCATTCGACCGTCCTGACATTGTTTGTTGAGCGACTGAGATTGAAAGTTGAGAAACCCTATATATATATATATATATATATATATATATATATATATATATATATATATTTTATTATGTCCGATTTTAGAGTTAACTAAAAAGAATAAAGATCTACCAGCCATTATTGAGAGGGAGGGAGATAGAGTGAAACCCTACACCTTGTGGTTGAGATCTTGAGAGATTTGTAAACCTATTCTTCATATTTTTAGTGGAAATCGCAGGAGTGCCTCTGCGCAGAGAAGTAGCCATTGTTTTGGGTGAACCTCGAAAAATTCTTGTGTGTTACTTTTTGTTGTTCTTTTGTTCTCATGTTTTTTATTCGATTGTTCTTGCATCCCGTCGTCATTGTTGAGTTATTCCGCAGTTAGAGTTCAACATTCAAAACCCTAAAATTGTTCTGTCCAAACTGACGGTATATCTTAGTTTTTTATTAATAGTGGGGGTATATGCTGGTTTCCGCATTTTGAATGAGGGTATTTGCTAAAATATATAAAATATCTTTTTTTTTAATAGTAGGGATATATACTAGTTTCCACATTCTGATGGGGGGCATTTGTTAATTTACATTTTTACTTTTAGTATTTAGGTCATTTTACATATCACGTGTGGCGCACGTGAGTTCACTTAATGAGGATTTTAACGGTTATGTCCAAACTAGGAGTATTTCTTAGTTTTTTTTAAAATAGTTGAGGTATATGTTAGTTTCTATGTTTTGAATGTAGACATTTGCTAAATTATCCCATACTAAAATTATAGCGGAGGACAAATTGGATACTTTACAATTGATAGCTCATGTATGAGCTTCAAAACCAAGAAAATTACTCCCCTGTTTCAAAATATAAGTCATTCTAGCCTTTTTATTTTGTTTTAAAATATAAGTCACTTTAGGTTTATGAGGCAAAATATCTTATCATTCTTTAATGTTCATCAAGTATTTTTTATGATATTTTCAATTTTACCCTAATCTTTATTATAAAATGAGTAATAGTAAATTATAGAGGAGGAAAAATTGGACATTTTATAATTGATAGCTCATTTATGAGCTTCAAAAACCAAAAATATTAGAACTTTTTGTCAATCCTAATTTTTTTTCTTAATATGCGTGCAGTAACCTAAAATAATTTATATTTTGAAATATAGAAAGTAGTAATTTTTGTCAATTCTAGATTTTTTTTAATAGACATTTAGAAATATAGAATCAACGGGTGTGGGAGTACTAGATCCGTATCCGTAACAGCATTTGCAGTCGTCTACCATTTAGCCAAAATTTAGAAATTTTGGAAAAAATATCGTTCTAGTCGTTGACCATTTACCCAAAAAATGGCAATCGAATGAACTGTTGTCGGCCAAATTTGGGAGACGAAATGACTTTTACCAAAATATAGCTAACGGCAGATTATCTTCCGTCCGTTTGTTGGGACGAAAGTGTACTGCCCACCACATGATGCCTCTCAAAATGTGGTTAACCAATTAGGTGACTCTTGATCATAGGCAATTATATTATATTAAATTATTTATTGTATACTTCCGATATGGGATAATTCTCAAACACCCCCTTCTCAAATCCCGTGACCAATGTGCCATGTCATCTAATCAAGAAGACAACTCGTTGTTCTTCTTCAAATCGATCCCGGGTGGGCTCCCATGGGCCCTCAACCTCAACCAACAGTACAACGTGTTGTTCTTAAATCTCGTGCCCCCCCATCCCACTATTTACCAAACTGCTACTCTCCTACGTATATAATAAAACACAAAGAAAGCTATCAAGTGGCTCTCCTTCAATCTCCCCAAAATCAAAGGCCCAGATCTAACCTCACAAAACACATTTTCCCTTTCAAAAGTTTTCCCCCCAAAACTCAAATTCAAATTCCCCAAAACAACTACTTTATTTATTTAATTATTTATCTCTTCCTCTCTCTCTTTCTCTCTCTCTCTCTCTCTCCATATATATATATATATATATATATATATATATATATATATATATATATATATATATATATATATATATATATATATATATATATATATACACTAGATTTGCCCGTTGGCACGTGTCTATGGCACGTCTTCAGAACGATACAGCATATAAAAAGCTTTAAATAGTATCACAATAATTGGTTGCAAATAAAAGTTGTGATACTATTTAAAGCTTTTTATATGCTGTATCGTTCTGAAGACGTGCCATAGACACGTGCCAACGGGCAAATCTAGTGTGTATATATATATATATATATATATATATATATATATATATATATATATATATATATAGAAATTACGGGGTATTACAGGAAGATTATATATATAGAAATTACGGGGTATTACAGAAAGATTATCTTTCGTCGGACACATCGGATGGGAAATGAAATATCGTCCCTACACAATTTCAGCTGAAACATTGACAGACGGAGATAATATCCTGTCCGATGAATTAATTAAAAATAAAGTTGAAGGACGGTAAACAATGTACCGTCCCTTAACAAACCAAAAAAATGGGTGGGACGGTGGATTATCTACCGTCCCTCCATTTAATTTTTTTTTTCCCTTAAATCAAAAATTACACATATACCCTTATTCATTTTTTTTTCCATCCATCTCACTTTAAATTATGGATTATTCCCAGTCAAACTCACTTTTTTATTTTTAATTATAGGTGTTGGACGGTAAACAATGTACCGTCCGGTATATCGGTAAAAAAAAAATTTCATTTCGACGGACGAGATATGATTTCCCGTCCGTTCGGAATTTTTTTTATATAAATAAAAAGTTTCGTCGGATGATATTTTATTTTCCGTCCCGTATATTTTTTAATAATTTAATTTTTTTTCTTTCGACAGACGATATATAATACTTCATCCGTTCTAATTTATCTCTATAAATCGCTTGAAACCATAGATAACTTATTTTAGCTTTCGACGGTTACATAAACTTATTTTTTCTATTTTCATTTTTCAAGTATGCAAAATTTGGCTATGCTCTAACTGCCAAGTAAAACTAACCGCCATGATTGATATCCATCATGTTTACATGTGCTGCCTCTTGGGAGTCGCCACGTGTAAGGTGTAGAAGCTTCAAACAACTACGAGGACATACAGCTTGTAGTCACTGACATCCACTGCCACACACGTGCAGAGAAGCTGTCAGATACGTCCACCTTTGTGGTCAGCCAGCTACACGACAAACCACTTGTGGACCCTTTTCCTTTTCCTTTTCCTTTTTACACTTCCACCCCCAAAACAATTACAACTCTTACAGTTTTCCCTTACCCTATTCTTGGTGCACATGCAGATGGGCACTGAATAGTAAATACCCTACACCAATCGGAAAATTTTGCCGTACTGACCCACTTTTTAAAAATATTTGACATCCTGACCCACTTCCAAAAATAATTAATTGTTTTCGGAAGTGGGTCAGAACGTCAAATATTTTCAAAAAGTGGGTCAGTACAGCAAAATTTTCCACCAACCAACCCTTTTCTCTTAATTCTCTGCATTATTTAAGACCTAGTCTTCTTCCCCTTCTCCTTCCAACTCCCTTCTTCATTCTCCAACAAACCCTTAATTAATTTCTTTTTAATTTCTCTCTGATTACATTGGAGGGGAGGTGGTCGGAAGAGATGAGAAGAAGGCGAAGTTTATTGCTCCGTGTACGGGGAGGGGATAGAATGAGGATTAGGCGAGGTGGGGCAACGGTGGTGCATAGGAGAGTGAGGGAGTTGCAAAGGCTCGTGCCGGGAGGGAGAGACTTGTACCCTGATCAGCTTCTCATGCAGACTGCTCAGTATATCTCTCACCTCAGAATTCAGTTGCAAATTCTCAGAGCACTATCCAAGCTGTATCTGCCTTGAAGTAGCGCTATATATATATATGCTGTGTATGAGTGAGTAGTGCTACAGCTAGCTACTTCCTTTTTGAAAATACTCAAAGTTCTCTCTGCACTGATTACAGGTTTTAAGAAAATTGATAGTAGTTATATATTGCCTTGAACGTTGGGCAGAGAGAATTTTGGGTACTGAAAGAAGTACATATTTGAAGTAGCATTTTCTTGAACCAGTGATGGTCTTATGTTATTTTATATTTTTTAAATTTCTTTGATAGGGTATATATACATATATGTGTATCAATGGATGGTTGTTGTCTATAATTTAATTGAATTAATTATATTTGTTATGCATGTTTGTTTGTGAGATTGATTATGATGCTTCTGCCCTTTTTGGTAGATTTGATTTGATTTGTTTTGGTGGTGTGGTTTATTTTGAAGAGGGTTAATGATTATCTTTCCTCTGTCTATTTTTTTTTTGTCTAATAACAGGGAGACTTACATGAAATTGACATAATACTATATACTAGTAGTTTACACGTGCGATGCACGTCTTAATAAATATAGTTTTTTTAAGAGTAAAAATTCAGAGGTAGTCTGAATTTGATCTAAAACTTCATTTCCAATAGTTATGCACGTGCGTTGCACGGGTTGGTAGATGGACAAATTACACTAAAGGCTTCTCCTATTATAGTAGTAGAGATATCAATGTCAGTTCTTAATTATTTGAGAAAATATATCAAGGTTAGCGTTGCTTCCCTCTTATACTATGATGAACATGATTAATTGTTGGAGACTGTTAGGATTTGAATGGGTTGTGGATTGTTAGGGTTTTGAGAAGATGGAAGAGAAGAGAGGAAGAAGAAGAGCAGTCGGCTGTTCAAGAGAGGATTAGGGCAAAAATGTTGATTAGTGTTCATTTGATTCTAAGTATTACATATATGAAGATACTAAGCCCAATGGGCCCTAAGAGCAATTTGGGTCATAACATAACAATCTCCACCTTGAACCAGATTGCATCTAAAACAAAGTAAAACATAAAGCAAACATAACCTAAAACAAACTAGCAACATGATAGAAACAAAACTAGCTCAAACTAGCTAGAAACAAACCAACATCAAACTTGAACAAAGCTTGAACTTTGCAATTGGAAGAGGCTTTGTGAGCATATCGGCCGGATTCGATTCGGTACCAATCTTCTTCACGGCAACCTTGCCTTCCGAGATCACATCTCGAACAAAATGGTATCGAATGTCAATGTGCTTCGTCTTCTCATGGTACATGCGGTTCTTAGTCAAATGGATCGCGCTTTGGTTGTCACAAAACACCGTAATAGGACCCTCAAGTGAAGACATCTCACCAACAAAAGTCTTGAGCCAAATAGCCTCCTTAATAGCCTCAGTAATTGTCATATATTCGGCCTCAGTGCTTGAGAGTGCAACGGTGGCTTGAAGTGTAGACTTCCAACTAATTGCACAATCTCCAAGGGTAAAAACATAACCCGTCAAGGAACGCCTCTTGTCCAAATCACCCACAAAATCCGCATCCACAAAGCCCGTCAGTTTCTTGCCACTACCAAACTCCAAACAAGCATCAATAGTACCTCTCAAATAGCGGAAGATCCACTTCACTGCTTCCCAATGCCCTTTTTCCGGACAAGAGAGATATCTACTTACCACACTAACGGCTTGAGCAATGTCGGGTCGAGTACACACCATCAAGTACATGAGACTCCCGAATGCACTTGAATATGGAACCTTTTTCATATATTTCTTCTCATCATCGGATTTTGGGCTTAAAGCGGCCGAAAGCTTGAAATGCGCCGCAAGAGGTGTTGAAACAACTTTCGCTTTCTCCATGCCAAAACGGCGTAGCACTTTTTCGGCAAAACTCCTTTGTGAAAGAAATAACTTTCTTTTGGACCTATCCCTTGTGATCTCCATCCCGAGAATTCTTTTGGCGGCCCCCAAATCTTTCATCTCAAATGCCGAACTTAGTTGCTCTTTCAACCTCCTAACTTCTTTCAAGTTTGAGGATGCAATCAACATGTCATCCACATAGAGCAACAAGTAAATAAAATCCCCACCATCCAACTTCTTGAAGTAAACACAACTATCATAATTGGAACGATGGAAATTAATACTCACCATGAATGAGTCAAACTTCTTATACCATTGCCGCGGTGATTGCTTAAGGCCATAAAGGGACTTCTTTAAAAGACACACACGGTCCTCCTTTCCCGCAACCTCAAAACCCTCCGGTTGGCTCATGTAAATTTGCTTCTCCAAATCACCATGCAAGAAGGCAGTTTTCACATTCATTTGCTCCAATTCCAAATCTTTCATTGCCACCAAAGAGAGCAAAACTCGAATGGAGGTGTGCTTAACTACAGGAGAGAACACATCATTGAAGTCCACACCTTGGACTTGACTGTACCCTTTAGCCACTAGCCTTGCCTTGTATCGAAAATCCGTGGAATTTGAGCCATCAATCTTCCTCTTAAACACCCACTTGCAACCCACAACCCTCTTACCACTCGGAGGCTTCACAAGAGACCAAGTCTCGTTTTGTTGCAAAGATTGTAACTCTTCATTCATAGCGGCAACCCAATTGGCCGCATCATTAGAAGAAATGGCTTCCTTGTAGGAAGATGGCTCACAATACTCCACATCCTCTGCAATTGCCAAACAATAAGCAAAGTCGGAGTATCCATACCTTGTAGGTGGTCATGTTTCTCTTCTAGCTCGGTCCCTTGCCAATGCATATGGTTGTACCTCTTCTTGGGCTTCCTCCAAATTGACATCATCATGTGAGATCAAATCATCACCTTCTTGGACCGGCACCTCAAACTCCACCTTCTTCTCAACCTTCTCATTCTCCTTAATAGTCGGCTCGGGTGCAACATCATTTGCCTTCAACATGGCCGACTCATTGAAAATGACATCTCTTGAAATAAGGAATTTGGATGATTCGGGACATCACAACTTATACCCCTTCACATTTCTGGGATACCCAACAAAAATACACTTCTTCGATCTAGGCTCCAACTTTTCTTCATTCACATGTACATAAGCGGGACAACCAAACACCCTCAAATTCGAATAATCGGCTGTCTTACCCGACCACACTTCTTCGGGTGTCTTCAACTCAATTGAAGTGGTAGGAGATCGATTCACCAAATAGCAGGATGTGTTAATGGCTTCCGCCCAAAACTCCTTACCCAAACCCGCATTTGAAAGCATACTTCTAGACCTTTTAAGTAGTGTCCTATTCATCCTTTCTGCAACACCATTTTGTTGTGGAGTGTTGACCACCGTCTTGTGCCGAACAATCCCTTCAGCCTTGCAAAAATTGTCAAACTCACGGTTGTAAAACTCCAAACCGTTATCGGTTCTCAACCTCTTAACTTTCCTTCCCGTTTGGTTCTCCAAAAGTGACTTCCATTCTTTGAAGGTGCGAAACACATCACTTTTCTCTTTCAAGAAATAAACCCAAAC
Organism: Hemerocallis citrina; assembly: GCA_017893485.1. Classification (NCBI taxonomy): domain Eukaryota; kingdom Viridiplantae; phylum Streptophyta; class Magnoliopsida; order Asparagales; family Asphodelaceae; genus Hemerocallis; species Hemerocallis citrina. Next base: position 330,685,812 of record CM030359.1, on the reverse strand, counting down.
CTTCCTTGAGAAATCATCAATGAAAGTAAGCATGTAACGAGAACCATTACCTTTGGAAGGCTCACGAGAAGGTCCCCAAAGATCCGAATGGATGTAGTCAAGTGTTCCCTTGGTCGAATGAATGGCCGTGGAGAAGCTCAACCTCTTATGCTTGCCAAATACACAATGCTCACAAAACTCCAAGTTGCCCGTGCATTGGCCACACAACAAGCCTCTCTTGCTCAAAATGGTCATTCCTCGCTCGCTCATATGCCCCAATCTCATATGCCAAAGCCTAGCAGTCTCCTCATCTGATATAGTACCCGAACGTGCAATGGCAGCCGAGCCCGTGACCGTGGAACCTTGTAAGAAATAAAGAGTTCTAATTCTCTTCGCCTTCATGATTGTGAGAGCTCCTTTAGAGACTCTAAGGACTCCACCTTCACTTTGGAACTTACACCCCTTTTCTTCAAGAGTCCCCAAAGAAATCAAATTCTTAGACAAATCGGGTATATGCCTTACACCCGTCAACCTTCGGACCTTTCCATCATGGAACTTAATTGTCACCGAACCAATCCTAGCAACCTTACACATATTGTTGTTCCCCATGAGAACCTTACCATTTGTAGGCTCATAAGTCTCAAACCAATCTCTATTCGGAGTCATGTGTTGCGAAGCACCCGTATCCATCACCCAACAATGCATATTATCAACATTAGTATCTGTCACACAAAGAGTATCAACCGTGTCACATTCGGCCACATTGGCCTCCTCCAAAGAAGAACCTTTACTATCCGCCTTTTGTTTATTTTTGAGCTTGAAACAATCGGCCTTAATATGTCCCTTCTTCTTACAATAGTTGCACGTCAAATTCTTGTGCCTAGACTTCGAACGGGTCCTTGTATCTTTCGAGTTTCAGTCCCATGACCTACCTCGATCAACAACTAAACCAACACCTTGGCTCCCTTTCTCATTATTGGTCATCTCACTATCAATGTGCAACTTGGCTTGCAAATTGCTCTTAACATCCTCTAGAGAAATTTTATCTCTACTATAAATCAACATGTCTCTAAAAGCCTTGTATGATGTGGGCAATGAGCATAATAACAAAAGGGCTCGGTCCTCATCCTCCACCTTAACATCAATCTTACTTAAATCATTCAAAATAGATGCAAACTCCGTAATATGATCGGAAATTGATGTACCTTCAACCATGCGAAGAGTGTAGAGGCGCAACTTCAACCGCAGTCGATTGGTGAGGGACTTCTTCATGTAGATGTTCTCCAACTTCTCCCACAAAACCTTAGCGGTCTTCTCCGATAGGACCTCTTGCAGTGTCGAATCGCTCAAACACAATTGGATAATAGAGAGCGCTTTATCATCCATCTCTCTCCATTTCTTATCCGGCACAGCATCAATCAATTTTTCTCGACCAAAAATGGCATCCTTAACGCCTTGGCTCGACAAAATCGTTGCCATACGTACTTGCCATAATGCAAAACTCGTCTTGCCATCATACTTCTCAATATCATATTTCCCCGACATATCCATACAAATTTCTTGAACCCAATTCAACAAAACACCAAGATTTTCTCCCCCAAAAATTGATTACTTAAATCACAAAAATCAAACCTTCCTTCTTGATATCCTTCTCCTCCGGTGCTCCCGATGACAAAGACCAAGAAGCAATCACCACGGGATGGACTGGGAGTGGCGGAAGTGATCGGGAGAAGGGCTTGACGACGGCAAGGAGAACGGCGACGACGGCGCCGGAGGAGAAGGGGATCGTCGACGACGGCAAGGTAGTAAGGTGTGGAGGTTTTTGGTGTTGGCTCTGATACCAGTTTGTTAGGATTTGAATGGGTTGTGGATTGTTAGGGTTTTGAGAAGATGGAAGAGAAGAGAGGAAGAAGAAGAGCAGTCGGCTGTTCAAGAGAGGATTAGGGCAAAAATGTTGATTAGTGTTCATTTGATTCTAAGTATTACATATATGAAGATACTAAGCCCAATGGGCCCTAATGTTAGAAAATGAGTGTTTTAGACACCATTTTCGAACCGATTTTTGAGCAATTTTTTGAGTAAGATCCTCAATGAATTATTGAGAGATCTTGATTGATTTGTGTTCTCCTTTGTGAGTAGATCAAAATCATATATTGGTTCGCTAAAATCGGTTAAGGGGTGAATGAGAAATTGTCTCTCAAAGTGAGACGTTTTCATTCTTGAAAATGGGTTAAAGGGAACATAGTCCCACATCGGAAATAACAAAGGAAATAGAAGAGGATATATAGTAATCTCCTTCTAAGCATTGTAAGATAGCTAGAAGAGAGGCTCTCTCTCGCGCGCGCAGGGGGGGTGCAAATCACGGACCGGATTACATGCGACTTGTGTGCGCCCGCACGACCTGCGAACACGAATGCCGGACCGATTTGATCCCACCCCGTGCAGAGCCACTTTTTGCTACAGTTTTCTTTTTGTAACGGCTGAAATGAATGCAGAAACGGTTCTGTCTGCCGTTTCAGTGCTGTATTTAATATTTTGTCTGCCGTTACGCTGAAGGCATTCAATTCACTGTCTGCCGTTACAGTGAAGGCTGTTAAAGGCTGTTAATGTCTTGTCTGCCGTTACAGTGAAGGCTGTTAATGCCTTGTCTGCCGTTACAGTAAAGGCTGTTAATGCCTTGTCTGCCGTTACTGAATAACCCAGGCTCTATAAATAAAGGCCTCCCCTTTACTTTCTTCCTTGCAAAAAAAACCAGATCCTCTTCTCTTCTTCTTCTGTACTGTTCGTCCATTCTGCTGTTGTTGGTAAGTCGGTGATAGGTTCAAGCGCTTGTACTCGGTTCGGGAGTGGTACGTGGTGCCTACGGGATCGCTCCAAGTCGTTGCATCCTGGGAGACAGACGCCTCCGTTCAATCCAGCAACCGGAGAGAGGCGAAATCTATTTTAAGGACACTGTGTGATACACAGGCCTCGGCTTTCTTGGAGTTGTACTTTTCATTTGCTTACTGTAAGTTGATTAATTTATTTTCCTTTTCTTTTTCTTTCGGATTACCCTCCTCTGTTCCCTTCTCGGTTTTCCTGTGCCTCTCTATCTTTCTTTGTAAAAGAAATTTTGTAAACATTATTTGTAACATTCTTAAAACAGATTCTCGATTTCTTTCATTTTCGATTTTGAGGCACGGTTTTTCTTTTTATTTCTTTTATCTGGAAAACTTACACTCGTGTTGTGTAAATTTCAGATTCACGATGACTACTGCATTGGACAATGCTGTTGTGTCTGAAACGTGCCGGTTGTTGATACAACGCAAGAACCGATCGCTGCTGCGGCACGAGTGCCAATGCCCACCGTTGTACCTGTCTCAGTCTCCCATGGGGAGAAACCTGAGATGTTCAACGGGCAGAATTTTAAGAGGTGGCAACAGAAGATGATGTTCTATCTGACCACACTGAATCTTGCAAGGTTCTTGAACGAAGATGCTCCAGATCTTAAGAAAGATGAGCAGGATAACCAAGTCATTACCGCTGTGGATGCTTGGAAAAATGCTGATTACTTGTGTAGAAATTACATAATGAACGGATTAGCCGACTCTTTGTATAATGTTTACATTGACAAAAGAACAGCTAAAGAACTCTGGGAATCACTAGAACATAAATATAAAACTGAGGATGCCGGCGCCAAGAAATTCATTGTGGGCCGCTTCCTAGACTATAAAATGGTAGATTCTAAAACAGTAATCAGTCAAGTTCAAGAACTACAACTAATCTTGCATGAGATTCATGCTGAAGGTATGAACTTAAGTGAAAGTTTCCAAGTGGCTTGTATAATTGAAAAATTACCACAAGGTTGGAAAGACTTTAAGAATTACCTAAAGCATAAGCGAAAAGAAATGGGCATTGAAGATCTCATTGTCAGGCTTCGTATTAAAGAAGACAATAAGAGATCTGAAAAGGTTGGACTCCTCAGCCATGCAGCTAAGGCAAATGTAATGGAACATAAACAACGTTCCAACAAGCACAACAATAAGGGTCCGAAGTTGGGGCCTAAGGGAGGAATCTCCAAGAAGCCGAAGTTTCAAGGCAAGTGCTTCAATTGTGACAAAATGGGTCACAAGTCCACTGAATGCAGACTTCCCAAGAGGAACAGGAACAGAGAAGCAAACTTGGTTCAAGGAATTGCTCAAGATGTCTCCGATATCAACCTCTCAGCTGTGATATCAGAAGTGAATATGTTAGGTTCAAACCCGAAGGAGTGGTGGATTGACACTGGAGCTACTCGACATGTGTGCTCCAATAGAAGTATGTTCTCCATTTTCGAACCATTAGAGAATGGAGAGAAAATGTTTATGGGGAACTCGGCTACTTTAGAAATAAAGGGCCAAGGCAAGGTGATCTTGAAGATGACTTCTGGAAAGGAACTGACTCTGAACAATATTGCATATGTTCCTGAAATCCGTAAGAACCTGGTATCTGGTTCGTTGCTTAATAACCACGGTTTTCGTTTAGTGTTCGAGTCGAACAAATTTGTTTTGTCTAAAAGTGGAATGTATGTTGGTAGAGGATATATGAGTGGTGGAATGTTCAAACTCAATGTAATGACCATGGTCAAGAATATGAATAAAGCTAGCTCTTCTACTTATTTTCTTGAGTCTTCCAATTTATGGCATGGTAGACTAGGACATGTTAATTATGATACTTTGCGAAGACTAATTAACTTGAATCACATACCAACGTTCCAAATTGATTCCAAACACAAATGTGAAACTTGTGTTGAGACAAAACTAACAAGATCATCATTTAAAAGTGTTGAAAGAAACACCGAACCACTTGATCTAATTCACACTGATATTTGTGATTTGAAAATGATACAAACAAAAGGTGGTAATAAATATTTTATTACCTTCATAGATGATAGCACAAAATATTGATATGTATACTTGCTTAAAAGCAAAGATGAAGCTATAGAGAAATTTGTTCTCTATAAAAGTGAGGTTGAAAATCAACTCAATAAGAAAATTAAGGCGCTAAGAAGCGACCGAGGTGGAGAGTATGAATCGCCATTTGCTGACACATGTGCTAAGCATGAGATTATACATGAAACCACAGCGCCTTATTCTCCTCAGTCCAACGTTGTTGCTGAGAGAAAGAATCGTATATTGAAAGAGATGATGAATGCGATGTTAATAAGTTCTGGTTTACCACCAAACTTGTGGGGAGAAGCTATTCTTTCAGCTAACTACCTTTTGAATAAGGTGCCCAAAAGGAAAGAAGAAAAAAATCCATATGAATTATGGAAAGGAAGAAAGCCATCCTACAATTACTTGCGAATGTGGGGATGTCTTGCCAAGGTGGTAGTACCTCCACCTAAGAAAATGAAAATAGGACCAAAAACAGTTGATTGTATTTTCATTGGTTATGCACTTAACAGTAGTACCTATCGGTTCTTGGTGTACAAATCTGATATCACTGAGATATCAAAGAACACGATAATGGAATCTAGAAATGCATCGTTCTTTGAAGATGTATTTCCATGTAAGTCAAAGGAGGAACCAAGTTCCTCCAAACGAACACATGAGACTATCAGTGAAGATAGTGAAGACCAAAATGAAGAAGTTGAGGAGGAACCTTGACGCAGTAAAAGAACAAGAACGGAAAAATCTTTTGGTCCGAATTTCTTGACTTTTATGCTTGAAAAAGAACCTCAAACCTTCAAGGAAGCGGTAAACTCTAGTGATGGTCCTCAATGGAAAGAAGCCATCAAGAGTGAAATTGATTCTATCTTGCAAAACCATACTTGGGAACTAGTGGATCTTCCACCGGGTAGTAAACCTTTAGGTTCCAAGTGGATCTTCAAGAGAAAAATAAAACCTGATGGATCAATTGATAAATACAAGGCAAGACTTGTAATTAAAGGTTATAAACAAAAGGAAGGTCTTGATTACTTTGATACATATTCTCATGTGACAAGAATAAATTCCATTGGGATGGTACTTGCCGTAGCAGCTCTACGCAATCTTGAAGTACATCAAATGGATGTAAAAACAGCTTTTCTTAATGGAATTTAGATGAAGAAATCTACATGGAACAACCTGAGGGTTTTTTATCTCCAGGACATGAAAAGAAAGTGTGTAAACTGGTGAAGTCATTATATGGCTTGAAACAAGCTCCAAAACAGTGGCATGAAAAATTTGACAATGTCATGATGACAAATGGCTTCAAGATCAATGAATGTGACAAATGTGTATATGTCAAAGACACAGAAGATAGATATGTCATTATATGTTTGTATGTAGATGACATGCTTATTATTGGAAGCAATGATCAGATAATTAAATCTGTTAAAAACATGTTAAACTCGAGGTTTGACATGAAAGACATGGGACTAACTGATGTTATATTGGGAATTAAAATCACAAGAATATCAGACGAGCTTATTTTAAGCCAGTCACATTATATTGACAATATTCTTGGAAAATTTGATAAAGATAATTCTGGAATTGCGAGAACTCCAATAGATCTAACTTTACATTTATCCAAGAATAAAGGGGAGAGTATTTCTCAAGTAGAATACTCTAGAATCATAGGCAGTCTAATGTACTTAATGAGTTGTACAAGACCAGACATAGCCTATGCAGTAAGTAAACTAAGCAGATACACAAGTAATCCTGGAAGCGAGCATTGGCAAGCAATTATAAGAGTACTGAAGTACTTGCGTTTTACTCGTAACTACGGGCTGCACTATACGAGATACCCGGCTGTACTTGAAGGATACAGTGATGCGAACTGGATATCGAGTGATAATTCAAAATTCACTAGTGGCTATGTGTTTACACTAGGTGGTGCAGCAGTTTCTTGGAAATCCTCGAAACAAACAGTGATCGCTAAATCCACGATGGAATCAGAATTTATCGCATTAGACAAATGTGGGGAAGAGGCTGAATGGTTACGCCACTTACTTGAGGATATTCCAAGGTGGACGAAGCCTGTGCCTCCAATCTGCATACATTCAGATAGTCAATCTGCAATTTGTAGAGCACAGAGCAATATGTATAATGGTAAATCTAGACATATTCGTCGAAGACATAACACCATTAGACAACTACTCTCTACTGGGGTTATCTCTGTGGACTATGTAAAGTCAAAAGATAATATTGCGGATCCACTAACCAAAGGGTTAAACAGAGAGTTAGTTGATAAATCATCGAGGGGAATGAGACTAAAGCCCATGAAAGAATAAGTCGATACAATGGAAACCCAACCTAGTTGACTGGAGATCCCAAGATCTAGGTTCAAAGGGACAACTAAATTGTAAAGACCAAGTTAGATCACTGTGGGGATTTTTCCATGTCCATTCCTATAATGAAACAGTGATGCCCGCTAGGTAACAGGTTAAGCTAGGCTTTTAATGATTCTTATGCGTCGGATATCCGAGCAGAGTAATGCGGGTTACTCTTAAGTAAGAAATCACCTATGTAAGATGGAAGAAGGGCCGCTTCCAAGGGAATAATATAGGGCAATATTCCTGTTAAAATCTTGCAGAACCAGACGTATGTTCATGGCCAAAACGAACATAACAGTGAGAACTGAAAAAGCGTTAGAAAGATTTCTGTGTGAGATATGTCATCGTTTACACAAATGGCAGAACAGTTCAAAGACATCGCGTCTACTGTTTAGTTAGTAAAATAAACATATTTTCATAAGGGAAGGTTCAAAGGGTAACACCTACCTATCCTATGCAGAAATCAATCGTTGAATTCTATCACCAAGTCTGTCGGGTCAGTCCGTCGTGTCAGTCTGTCGTGTCAGTCTGTCCTGTCTGTGGTCGTCAATTTTCATTCATGTGGGGATTGTTAGAAAATGAGTGTTTTAGACACCATTTTCGAACCGATTTTTGAGCAATTTTTTGAGTAAGATCCTCAATGAATTATTGAGAGATCTTGATTGATTTGTGTTCTCCTTCGTGAGTAGATCAAAATCATATATTGGTTCGCTAAAATCGGTTAAGGGGTGAATGAGAAATTGTCTCTCAAAGTGAGACGTTTTCATTCTTGAAAATGGGTTAAAGGGAACATAGTCCCACATCGGAAATAACAAAGGAAATAGAAGAGGATATATAGTAATCTCCTTCAAAGCATTGTAAGATGGCTAGAAGAGAGGCTCTCTCTCGCGCGCGCAGGGGGGGAGTACAAATTACGGACCGGATTACATGCGACTTGTGTGCGCCCGCACGACCTGCGGACACGAATGCCGGACCGATTTGATCCCACCCCGTGCAGAGCCACTTTTTGCTACAGTTTTCTTTTTGTAACGGCTGAAATGAATGCAGAAACGGTTCTGTCTGCCGTTTCAGTACTGTATTTAATATTTTGTCTGCCGTTACGCTGTAGGCATTTAATTCACTGTCTGCCGTTACAGTGAAGGCTGTTAATGCCTTGTCTGCCGTTACAGTGAAGGCTGTTAATGTCTTGTCTGCCGTTACAGTAAAGGCTGTTAATGCCTTGTCTGCCGTTACTGAATAACCCAGGCTCTATAAATAGAGGCCTCCCCTTTACTTTCTTCCCTGCAAAAAAAACCAGATCCTCTTCTCTTCTTCCTCTGTACTGTTCGTCCATTCTGCTGTTGTTGGTAAGTCGGTGATAGGTTCAAGCGCTTGTACTCGGTTCGGGAGTGGTACGTGGTGCCTACGGGATCGCTCCAAGTCGTTGCATCCTGGGAGACAGACGCCTCCGTTCAATCCAGCAACCGGAGAGAGGCGAAATCTGTTTTAAGGACACTGTGTGATACACAGGCCTCGGCTTTCTTGGAGTTGTACTTTTCATTTGCTTACTGTAAGTTGATTAATTTATTTTTCTTTTCTTTTTCTTTCGGATTACCCTCCTTTGTTCCCTTTTCGGTTTTCCTGTGCCTCTCTATCTTTCTTTGTAAAAGAAATTTTGTAAACATTATTTGTAACACCTAAGAGCAATTTGGGTCATAACATAACAGAGACGTTTGCTCAAGAGATTCACTTATAGCTAGGGATTTAAATTAAGAATTTTTGTTTTCAAGTTTGAATAAAGGGCTATGTCGTAGTCTCGAACCTAAGTCCTTTTACCCATTCCAAACCATTCTGAGCTACAATTTAGCGGTAATTCTTTGATGTTCTTTCTATGCAAATCCAAGTTATATAAAGTTTTTATTCTTAGAAGTAGAGGCTCATTTCTTATGGTATGAGAGAGAGAGTTTTCTATTAATGTGTAAATTAACTGTTCATTGAAAACAATCTACAATTGTAAGATAAAATCTCAAATATCTCTATTATTAATATTTCCTAACATCTAATTCCTCCAATATTTTAATATTGGATTCATACATGAATTTACCTCATAATATTAAAGATTCTGTACATCAAAGTATTGGGTTCACAACCTGAATTTACGTCTCAATATTAAAGATTATATACATTTTAAAAGAACATCTAAAATTCTATTTTAAGAGGGAGAAAAGGTGGTCTTACGATTACAGTGAGTGCAACCTGTAAGCTACAATAATACTACCATAGTTCCATGACATTATCTTTCATCACTAATTTAGCTAACTGTGATTTATATATTACATTCTTCCACTATATAAGAGAACCCTTCGGTTTCGCACGCCTCTGGTGCGCCCTTAGTGTCATTTGTAAATCTACCAATTGTAAATCTACCAACATATGTGACGCACGTACATAACTAATATGAAGAAGGTTTCAGCTTCGAGTCCTCACTATGTCAAAGTTTTTTTTAATTAAGACGTGCATCGCACGTGAAAATTAATAGTTATTATAATGAGAGAGTTGAATTGTCATTTGTAGATAATCTGTCATTTGTAATTGTAGACAACCATTCTCAGTTATTCTATACCACTTATAATGATCTCACCATAACCTCACTAAATCTAAACCATACATTCTAATCTCACTCTAACCTAATTAATTACCCCAATTAATTATTTAACCCAAAAAAAAAAACGGAGCCCTCTCTCTCACGTCGTCCTCTCTCACCCCATTAGCAGCTGCAGCAGCAGCAGCCGCCGATCGAGGTCGGACGAGGAAGAACCGGCCCGATGCCCTCTCTCTTTCGCGATTCTCTCTCTCACACATTGTCTAAACCCTCTCTCTCTTGCAATCGTCTCTCCCTCGCCAAAAATCCTCAACAATGATCCTCTCTCTCGCCTTCCTTTCTCACCCCATCAGCAGCAGTAGTCGTCGATCACCACCAATGGAGGTTGCGAGAGGACGAACCAGACCAACGTGAGTTGTGTGAACCGGGTGAGGACGAGAGCTCAGACTAGGAGAGAGAGGTTGGATTTGAATCTGTATTTGAAGGTGGAAGAGGAGGACGAGGAAGATCAGGTAACTTCTCTCTCTTCTTTTGTCTTTCAATTTTGTAAGTGTTTCATGCATATTAGGCATTTGTTATTATGTTTGTTACAAGGATATGTGTGTTTTGTTTATTGGCAATGGTCACGATGTTGGGGGTTTTTGGATATAAAAAAATGATAATGGGGTTGAAGAAGACAGACGAGAAGATGAGTCGAAGTGGGAGCAAACAGGTCAAGAGCAGTCTGGAGCTACAGGCGGAGTTGTGGTGGACCGCAACCTCAACTGCAACCCCGGCCGCACCCCTGACCGACTATGTAAGTCAACCGTCTCGCTCTCTGTTGCAACCCTGTACACTTGAAGGATTGACAGGTCGACTGCACAGTCGATTGACCCACTCTCTGTTAGATCCTGTACAGTCGAAGGCATGAACTGGTCGACCGTCCATGAGTTGTGTTGACTGTCGCGGCGCTGATTGATGAGCGACTAAGATTAGAAGTGGTGAAAACCTATATGTATTGTATTGTGTACGGTGGGAGAGAGAAAAAAAGGAAAAGGAAGATCTATCAGCCGTCAGAGAGAAACCCTATACCTTGGTGGTGAGTTCTTGAGAGTTTTGTAAACTTGCTCTTTATATTTCTAGTGGAAATTGCAGGAGTGCCTCTGCGCAGGGAAGTAGCCATTGCATTGGGTGAACCTTGAAAAAATCTGCGTGTTCTTGTGTGTTGCTATTGGTTGTTCTTTGTTTCCTTACTTTTGATTTTATTGTTCTTGTATCTCGTTGGTGAGTTATTCCGCAGTTAAAACTCAACACACGGCATTTATTATGTTTGTCCATTTGAATTTGCAAATCTTTGTTATTATGTTTGTAAATTGGAGATATAGACCAAATATTGTGAATATGATGGCCATAAAAGAAAGTCTGTTATTCAAGCAAACTTCAGAACATTAAGCTTTTAGTTTTTGTTTTCTTAAGGTCTAGGATAGGAGTAGGAATGTTAGAGCAGTAGATCGAACATGCCCTTCTCGATCATTTCCTTCGATTGTCAATTAATAGTGATTTTAGACAAAGCAATTAGCATAAGTCCTCAGGTCACACATGTATCAGTCAAAGTTGCAAGTATACATGTACATACATATAAAATACGATACATATTATTAAAAAAAAAACTTAAATATATTATATTAGCAGATGAAAGAAGAGGAACATTGAAGCAATTAGTGTCGTTGGTCAGTGGGGCAAATTTGAACTGTGTGTCTTCATTCATGGTTTAGTTTCACACTCTGGATATCTTGAAATCCAGTAGAATTAACCAGCTGAATTGTCATAATTCAAGTTTTATAGCTTAAGAGTTACAGATTTTCTACGTAAAAATAATATTTAACTTGAATTGAATTCGGTTTATCCTTGCTGCTATATACCTACATTTCTATGGATTCTTAAACACAATTCTTCTTTTTGTGTGTTTGGATAGTGCATGGTTTGACTCGACATCATAATGTTCGAGTCTGTGTCACTCATTGCATATGAGAATTTTTTGAATAAAACTATTAGTAGTATGCTGTGATTTTTTGTCAATTACATATGTTAACTCTGTTACAACTTACAAAACCTGGAACTTCCAATATAATGTCACTTTGTTTTGGTCTATAAGAGCGCCCGAAGCCTTCATACATTTTGATGTTAACCTGAAGGAATTTCAGATAGATGATTGTATTTGGTTCACAAATATCTTATTACATCAAACATATAAGGAGTTTTGAAGTTGTAACTTTCCACAAAGTACGAGAGTTCATGCTTGGTATCACCATCCACTAGCTTAATGAGTTCTATTTCATACTTATGTCGCAATTCTCTAAGTCATCAGCGAGTTATAGTTACCGAAAGTGAACTTTTTGCATGTGCAATGCATTTGGAAGAGTAGATAAATTAGCAAAAAGTGTTGTTACAATATATTAGTAAAACCGTTCAGTACTGGACAAGAGGAGGATTGAAGTCCAATTCTATTTATAAAACCTATACTGAAAGTATAAAACTGATTTAACATCTTGAATCTACCATTATGAAAGCATTGTGAATGTGATGACCATAAAAGAATGTATGTTATTCAAGCAAATTGTAGAACATTTTAAATTAAGCCTTTGCTGCCTTTGATATCCCCCCCCCCCCCCCCCCCCCCCCCCCCCCCATCTTAATAATAGAGCTAACTTTTAAGTTTATATTGTTTCTATCAAGAAAAATGGATAAATTATACCCAACAAATAATCTACAATAACATGAAATTAGAAGATAAAAGAGAATTACAATATCAAAGTGAAACACCAATTGAAATGCCTCAACAACTAGAAATACTTAGTGAGATACGTAGATAGAATTGCAGAATTAGAAGAGCTAAAATGACTGTAAGGATGCCTTTTACACTCATAAAGAAGTAATTCCCAGTACGTCTTAGTTTCGCATTGACAATCAACAAGTTTTAAGGACAAACAATTCTATGTGTTGGTCAGTCATGAAAAATTATATGTTGCTCTTTCTGAGGGAGTTTCAAGATCTACTACAAAACTTTTAATCAAGAATGGACATCTAGCAAGTCGGCAATGCATCTATACAAAAAATATTGTCTACAAAGATGTATTGATGAAGTGCCATGGAACTTCGAATTAAATGGTAAGTTTGTATCTATCTTTACATGGTTTTTTCAGTTTTACACCTTAAAATATATAGAGATACTGTTTGTGCATAAAATTGAGAAAAATAATAAGATTATCAACATACATTATATATTATATCTCTTTGTTATCTACACTTTATATGATATGATATATATACTTATGCTTATAATTATTATATGCATGAAAGCTTATTTGTAAAGAGAAAGTCAAGAGATCACATTGGTTTGGTAATTGGTTGGTTGTTATTGCTTCTAATTAGGGATGGCATCAGGGCCGGGCTGGCCCGGGACCGGCCCGGCCCCCCTCCAACTCGGGTCTGGCTCCTAACCGACCCCCTTGCCACCCGGTTAGGGCCGGTCCCCATTTTTGCCAGGAAAGCCTGGTCTAGCCCAACCCGCTCGAGGCCCGGGACCGTTTGAACCAGCCTGACCGTTAGAGGAATTTTTTTTTTCAGAAAATAAAAAAAATTAATTACAAAACTACCCCCAACGGATTTATAACGGCTAGTTTTTTTTTTGGGGGGGGGGGGGGGGGGGTACTTTAGGAAATCTAAAAAATGGCATTTTCTATAAATACCATACCATTCCTTTCATTTCTCTTCACCAATTCACTCAAATATCTCTTTCTCTCTACTATTTCTCCAATCAACAACCACAATTTGCTGATCAACATTCTTTCAAGTGTTCAAGATCAAATTTTGTACATTTTGAAGGAAGGAAATCAACTACAATCAAGTGATCAAGTTCAACTCATCAACATTCAACAATAACAATCAATACTACTTCTACTCATAGCTCTCAAGTCTCAACTTTCTTACGGTATTTTAGTATAATTTTAATTTGTAGAATTAACATAGCATACTACTTCATTATTCTCATATAATTTGTGTTTTTTTGATCTTCTTCCTCTCAGTTTTTTTAGATGTTAGTTTTAATTTTGGTAAAGTGGTAAAAGAAACATACACTACTCACTCATTAGTTCTTGATATTGTTGTTAATTTGTAATTGAGATAGATTGTTGTTTATTTTTAATTATTAGTTGTTATACATTTAGTTGTCGTTTTCTATATAATTTTTACATACACTAGTTTTCATAGTTAAATGGCCTCTAATCGATCACGCGGTGGTGGTAGGTATAGTAGTCAAGAATCTACTAGTCATCACATTCCTTCCATTCCTAACCAATATATAGATAGTGAAGAAACATTTATTAATTAGGAAAAAAGGGGTATGAGCAACTTGCTCATTTAGTAAATGAGCAATTAATGATGTGGCAAACATGTGATTGAAAAATCCTTGAAGGGTTAGTTGTCCAATGTATCACATGCATGCCACATAATCAATTGCTCATTTACTAAATAAGCAAGTTGCTCATATCCCTTTTACCCTATTAATTATGATAGTTTTCCCAATTTGAATGAAACATACTCAAATCCTATAGAAATAGAAGACCATGTAGAACCACAACCATCGGAAGTACACAATTTTTTTAATTTTGTCCCTTCACAAAATGATAAGAGTGTAGGGCTTAAAATATATAAAAAGTGTCAAACCCCATATAAGTTTGAAGTAAGATCGGGCACGGGTACACTTCAACGTCACTTAAATAAATGTCAACCACAATTTTCGAAAGATAATCTCACCCAACAAAAAATACATCCTAAAACCGGTCAAGTAGATAGTCATACATATGATCACGATCACGTTCGTAGGGGAATGGCTAAATTAGTAATTAGGGGTGAATTGCCATATTTGTTTGGTGAACAAAAATATGTAGAGGATTTTGTACAAACAACCTTCAACCCCCATTTAAAAAAAATTGATAGGAATGTTGTTAAGAGTGATTGTAAATTAGTTTACAATGAGAGTAAGGATTTTTTGATAGCAATACTAAAATCACTAAACACTAGAGTTTCATTGATATCGGATGGGTGGGTAGGAGTAAACGAGGTTTCAATGATGTGTGTAACATGTCATTGGATAGATTCGGATTGGTTACTTCAAAAGAGAATAATTTCTTTTGGATATGTTAGGTACCCACATAAGGATGAAATTATAGCCACACACATTATGGAAGCATGCAATAATTTTTTTATTCATGATAAAGTGTTTGCTATTGGTTTTGATAATGCTTCCAATAACACTAAGGCAATTGAGAGTTTAAAAATTACTTTAGATCCTGTAGAACCCGAAAATTTTCATGTTAGGTGTGCCTGTCACATTTTAAATCTTTGTATGCAAGATGCACTAAAATATGAAAATGATAAACTAGAAGCAATGAGAGATTGTGTTCATTATATTATATTGAGTGGTCCAATTTATCAAGCTTTTCATGATTGGTGTAAACTTAGGGGCATTGTATGTAGACGTTTTCCTAAAGATATACGACATCGTTGGAATTCTACCTTTGAATTATTAGGTGTTGTTCTTCATTATCGTTTTAATCTTAGGGATTTTTGTGTCGCAATGGGTATGCAAAATTGTATGTTAGATGATGATTTTTGGTTTTTTGCCGATAGTTTATATAAATTTTTACAACCTTTTAACAATACAACTTTGCAATTTTCGAAAACATATACATCTACATCTAGTGGTATTTTACTTGAAATTGTGACTATGATGACAACAATTAAAGATTTGCAAAATGACCATTTTATTGGAGATATGGTTAATGCGGCATATGTTAAAATTTTAAAATATTTTCATCCAATTCCTATGTTATATTGTGTAGCTAGTGTAATGAATCCTATGATTAAATTAGATGGTACAAAAAATTTAATTGAAATTTTCTACACTTATGCCCCACACGATGCAATACTAGATTTTGATTATATTGCTTTTACTCGTAAATTTGAGAATGTTTTGACTAGGTTATATGATTCTTATGATAGGATTTATTCAACTAACACTATTCAAACACAAACAAAAAATGTTGAATCTTCTTCTTCTTCTTCCTCCATATTAGCAAAAGGAAAGAGTCAAGCTAGTATTGGTGTTTTAAATCTTATTAGATCAAAAAAGGCAAGAACCAATTCACCTAATGAGTTGAATTGGTATAATGCACAAAGTGCAGTTGAAGATGTAGAAGATGTGTTACAATTTTGGAAGAATAATGAAGCAATTTTTAATATTCTTTCTCGTATGGCTAAAGATCTGCTAACAACACCGGTGTCAACTGTTGCATCGAAAAGTGTTTTTTCTCTTGGTGGCAGGATAATGAGTCCGAGCAGGAACCGGTTGACAGCCAAAAATTTGGAGATGCTAGTATGCGCCGAAGATTGGATGAAAGCGGAAGAGAGAACCCAAGACTTACTTGAAGCACAAGCTGGAGGTGGATCAACAAGTAGCGATGAATGAACGATTACATTTACTTAATTTACATTAAAATGTTGTTCAATTAATTGTAATTAATTGGGAAATTTAGGGTGATGAGATTCTATATTTAGATTAAGTTGAAGTGCACGACAATAGTCCAATGCCTTCTCTTCAATCTAAGTAGAGGCCATCTCGATCTTTAAATTCAAGTAATTCCCTTGATTTGTATTTTGTAATTTGATGATTTGATCTAAATAGACAAATTTGTATGAATTTTATTCATGTACTTAATTTTATTCAAGAAGTTCAAATTTATTTTATCATGTACTTTATTTATTCATGTACTTCAATTATTTATGAAATTTTATTCTTTGCAATTGTTATGAAATTACAAATCCATATACTTGTTCTTTAATAATACTTAAAAAAAAACAAACAAATCCCTATACACGGGCCCGGCCCGCGAACCGGCCCGGCCCCTACACTAGGGGCTGGGGGCCAGGTCCGGGCCAAGGTTTCTTACCTTTAGCCCGGCCCGGCCCGGCCCGCGTTGGGAGGAGCCCGGCCTGGGTTAGCCCGGGACCGGTCAGAACCCGGTCCGGCCCGGTCTGAGTGGCCCGAATGCCATCCCTACTTCTAATTTAGTGGTTGGATTGGATTAATGTAAGAATATTTTTATCTTTTTTGTTATCTTTGTTGCAAAACGGATTTGCTTATCGAATATTTTATTTGTTCTCAAAATTTGATATTTCTTAATAATTTATTATATCCATTTTTACGGGCAATTTATTTAGTTTAATGAATATACCTTTTCTAGGCATGCATCCCACATGCATTATTCTAGTAAGCTATTATCTGCTTGTGGGAATATGTGTGTATTTATGTATACACAAACACAATATACAAGTAAATTATACTTGCCATACCTACACATGTAAAAATAGAGAGGGTAGCCAACTCACTTCATCATCTAGCTTTAAAAGTGATATGGCTAAAAATGGGGTTAAATCGGAACCGTCCAAATCGGGCACGAATCTTGAAGCCCAGGGGTAAAACGGTAATTTCACCTACCAATAGGTCTGAAGCGGGCACTGGTTCTCCTCCTCGGAGACCCACTAACCCGCGAACGGATCCACCTCAACTGGGTGCGGGTTTCAACCCGCAACAAACCCGGTCCAGCGGGATAGAATTAGGGTTTCTGATTAATATTAATCAACGGCCCTGATTCATGTCTATCCTTTCACTGGGGATTAGGGATTACATTCCTTATCTATATACACAGGAATTACATGCCTAATCTGTTCCCTAAGACGCCTATAAATACCCTCCACCCATCTCCATTAAGAGGTAATCAATCTTTCACCAGTTTTTGCGCTCTCTCATAGTCTTTCAGATTACTGATTTGAGCGTCGGAGGGTGCGTCGCCGGGAACAACCCCGGTGTCTCGCACTTTTTGCAGGTCTACGGTGGGATCGACGATCGAAAGTCGACGGAACAGGTATACAGGTTTACTATTCAGTTTCCCTAAGAATCCACAAATTCATCTGTTTGCCCCCACACCAAATTTAGCGGCAACAAAAAGGAAGGTTAAATTTGAAAAAAAAAAAAAAAAAAACCTTTTACTATCTCCTTTATGCAGAAAACCTCACTGAACTTTTTTTACGCAGAAAATCACGCTCAAGTATGGTTGCAAAAACCACATCTAACTTTTCTGCTTGTATTAGATAACCTTATTCATCTTTGTTAGTTCAGAAAACATCATGCATCTTTTTCATTATTGTCAAAAAACCTCACTCAACTTTAGCAGAAAGCTCAGGTCATTGGAGTGGATTTTTTGTAACTATACTTGAGTGTGGTTTTCTGCGCAAAAAAAAAATTCATTGAAATTTTTTGCATAAAGAGAAATTTTTTTTTTCCTTTCAAATTTAGCCTAAATCACAAGTCCTGATTTTCTCTGATATAATTAAATCAATGAATATGAATAGCCATGATTAGCATGCATGAGAAAGAATAAGACTAGTAATGCTTTAATAAATTTCACATGTAACCATGTGAGAAAGGTCCAAAGTTGTTGTGGTTACATGTGAGATTGCTGCTGCCGCTCCATCTTTAATTCGTAGTTGTTGTGGTTCCATTTTTGGGCTAATAAGTAATAAGTGCCTATCAATTGTTACCCTAATTTCATTAAAGAGGATCTTTATTTGATCAAATAACAAAAAATATATATTCCATATATATAGGGTAGTCTTTTTCTTCTTAATTAATCAACATTTTTACATTGTTTGTGTATCTCCTATTTGTACTGAACCCTTGGAAATTTTGAAATTAGTATGATCCTCTTTGGGTATATCAATTAATAGATTAGTAAGTAGAAGTGTGTTTGATACCTAGTATCAAAAGGAGCCATTTGGTAGAGTGAAGGTAGAAAAGAAAAACTGAAAGAGAAAATCGAAGATGTTGTCCGAACAGCACGATGGTCGTATGATTTCTTTTTTAAACAAAAATCTGCGTCCAAGTAGGACGGCATTTACAATCTTACATACAGGGCTGGGCCGGCCAGCCAGTCCTGAGTTCCCGAGGGGCCGAGTCGAAAGACCCAAATAATTATTTTGGGGGGTCTCTAATAACAATATAATTTTTTACATGCAAAATACGGGCCTATAATTATAAAGGGTATACAAATATGAGGCCCCTAAAATTATAAAAAAATTCGGAGGCCTAAGACGGCCGCCTCACCTGCCTCGAGGTGGGGGCCGGCTCTGTTTACAGAATGTTTGTCTTCGGTTTCCACTCTTCTGATGAAAGAACTCTCCGATTGCTAGCTCCAATACTGCGGTCCTTGTTAAATATAGAATTTATCTCATTATAAGGTAAAATAACCTCGAAAAATATGCAAAGAAGTAGGTACTAGTAGTAGCAGCAAACAGTGAAACATTCTTTAAGAGGTACCAAATCTTAGAGAAATTAATTTTTCTTTGTCAAATATAAATATAAATTTACTTAAAAAATAACTGAGGTTCGCCTTAGATAGCAGTTGTACTTAACCCAACCAGAAATCCAGGTGTTAAGATTTATGCAAACGGGCCTGACTTTGCAATCTTCTTTCATAGGCATCGCAGACTTCTCCTCGATCCACGTGCAATTCATCCGCAAGAGAAGAAGGTAAGAGGAACAAATTCTAAAAACCTCGTCCTTCACCCTTACACTCTTATCGTCATTCATATGTGTCGTTGAGGCTTTGCAGATTCTCCATTGTCTAAGTGACTAGTGCCTCACTGCCAGCCAGTTGACCAAGCCAAGTATTATGTTCAAGGTCCAGTGAGGATCTGAACTATATTCGCCTCAGTGTTTGCACGAATCTTCGCTTGTTCAAGGTCAAGTATGCTGTAATTCTATTTGTTCAAGTCTTTGTAATGCCAGTTTCCTACCTAATCTGCTCTGGAATGTTGAACGGTACATCTATCGTTTGCATACACTTTTGTTTATAGAATATTTAAAACTTCTTGAAAATATTGCATTTAGTCATTCACATTCATTGTTCATCTTATAAGCCTCATTGGACTTGTCCTCTGCTTTGCAATGGTTGTCTTCCTTGCATTAGCTTTTGTTCACAGAACTAGATATTCTCAGAAATATTGCATTCAATCATTCATCTTAATTGTTTATCTTTACTAGTATAATGTACGCGCGATGCACGTCTAAAAAAAATAAAGTCGTCAAATTAAATGAATATATATTGAATAAGAAAAAAAATAGTTTATATTTGAATATTTTGATTTGGGCTACACGTGCGGTACACATTTATATTTGTTGGATATAGTTTGAACGTGTATTATATGTGTTTATATAGTTACAACGTTAGGGTTTATTTGTTACAAATCCCAACTCTCCCATTAAGCCCCGTTGGACTTGTTCTCTGCTTTGAAATGGTTGGGGGGGGGGGGGGGGGGGGGGGGGGCGCAAACAGACACACACACCAAATAAATAAGTAGTAATAATAATAATAATAATAATAATAATAATAAATAAATTAATTAATTAATTAATTTCAAAATCCCCTTTCACACAATTGAAAATTTTAAAAAACCCTAAAAAACATATGATTTGGCTTCCCTAAAAATTAAGTTTCATTATTTGGCCTCCATAAAAAAATATGAAAAAGTCCACATATATTTATATACTAGGCTTGCCCGTTGACACGTGCCTACGGCACGTCTTTGGAACGGTACACCTTGTTTGATCATATAAAATAGTTTTGAAGATCCAGCAAATTGATTGAAGTAGCAAACATATTATATGAGAAATTTTTGGGAGTCCAGCAAAAAACATATTATATGATTGTTTTTTTGATTTTTTTGAATTATTTGAAAAGTTTTTAAAATTTTAATTTTTTTAGTTTTTTAATTTTGAATTTTTAAAAATTTAAAAAAAATATATTTTCTTAATTTTTTGAATAGAAGAGGGAGGGAGAGAGAGAAAAAAAAAATTGAAATAAATATAGGAGTTGTTTTGGATACGGGATTTGAATTTGAGTTTTGGGGGGAAAAATATTTTGCGTGACGTTAGATCTGGGCCTTTATTTTTTTGAGGGATTGAAGGAGAGCCACTTGATAGCTTTCTTTGTGTTTTATTATATAGATAGTCATATAATTTTTTCTTGGCCATCCCGGTAAGATTGTTCTAGCTTCGCCCCCTGTTGAACCTATCTGATATGTAACCGAGTAAAAACACCCGAATCATTTGTAAGTAGTCATAACTAAACACAACGACGAAATAAACACCACCTTCGTCAAGGCGTATTCAGTTTGTTACCAGTAGTTGCGAGGCACTAGTTCTACCTAACAAGTAGCTTCAGGTCTGCAACTGCAACTACCGCACTTACAAGTTATACAAGGGTTTTTAACATGTATACCCTAAACAAATATGATAATATTATATATATCCCTCACAAATGTATATTTTCGTATATGCCCCTTAACAATTTGGACTTCATTTCGTAATTACCCCTATGTTAGATATCACTAAGTTAACCATAATTTTACTCTTACGAGACAAATAGAAATCAAATTAAAAAGATTATATTAGACAATCAAAAGAGAAAAGGTTTAAGACTTTAAAGAAAAATAAATGAAGAAACTTATAATCTATCATTAAAAAATAAGATTGATGTCAAATTTGGAGAAGTAACATGAGGAAGAATATATAATTCTCAAAGATGCACTGATAGTTTGTCAATTTCTTGAAGAAAAAAAATATGAAAAAGCTTTGAAAAAAAGTTGATGAGCCTTTGTTGGATTAACAATTATCCGGATTGAAACAGCGATCCTTCTAACAGCTCTCAGATCTCATCCTTTCCCCTCCAGATCCGTTCGACTCTGTCATTTTCTCCCCCCACCCCCTTCTTTAATCTTGTTCCTCTCCTCTGGTTCTCCAAACCCTTTTCCTGGTGAGCCCTATCTCCTTAGTTGACGGTTTTCCTCTTCTGATCCTTCCCGTCCCCGGTGCGCTCCCCCCCCTGGTGGTAGCTTCGTCGGTTGGAGGCCTTTTCAGGACCGCTATCGTCTCCAGTTTGGTTCCCCAGCGCTGCCGGCGAGAGGTGCTCTTCGACCAATTGTTTCTTGGAAGGTCAGATCCGCCGGTTTCCTCTAGCTTGGCCGTGGGTAAGCCTCTTTCTAACAGCTAATCACTGTAAGTATCGTTCTCTTGAGCTTGGTGTTATTTAGGTTGGTGCGGTTGGTTTTGGTGCTTGGTGTCGCTTGCCTTGGTCCTGTACGGTAAGTTGATGTGTGGTTTTCATTTCTCTCTGCCTCCCATCGTTCTATCGGGGTAAACTCTTGTTAGTTTCGATTGATTCGGTTTCCATCATCCGGTTGCGAATCTACCCTCCGTGGCTGTACTTACTGTTATCCCTGAGGAGTGTTCAGATTACACTATCGTTCTTCTCCCTCTCTAAGGTTTTCAATCCCCTCCCTCTCGTTCTCTAACTGCTTTCGATAGCTTTTGCTTGTTCGGAGTTTATCGGCGTTCTACAACGGCTTCCAGCGTTGGCTTTCTATAGTGGTTTCGTCCACTCCACCATTTTTGTCTGGCTTGGTTCTTAGTCGGCCTGTCTTTTTGTAGCGGTTGGCCCATGGAACTGTCATGGGTTCAAGTTGTAAAAAAAAATTCTAAAAAAAGAATTATTAACCAGAATCTCTCTGATTATGGGCTTAGCCTATCTGAGTTTCTTCGGCCCAGTTATACGAAGCTTCCTAGCAATTTCCCTTCCACTTCGTCCCGCCATTCCCCCTCTAGTGCCTATTCATCTTCTCTCTTCTCTAATTCTCATCCGGTGCGTTCTCCACTGGTTTGCTTTCATTGCTTGCAACCAGGCCATATTAAAAGATACTGTAGTGCAGCGATGAGGTGTCTCTTTTGCCTGAAAGATGGCCATTCTCGCCCTAAGTGCTTCACCCTTCAAAGAATGTTGGGTCTATCGATCGGTGTTCCCATTTCGGATCAAGTTCTAGCCGCGATCGACTTCCCAGCTTTACAACGAAAGCTCTCCGCAGACTCTTCTCATAACCCCAAAACAAAAAAAAATACTTCCAAGTCTCCTCTTCTCCCTACGCCTCCTTTGATCAACCGGATTGATGATCCAGTTAGTCGTCAGGCTAGTTCCAAGTTATCCCCCCTGCAAGATCTGCCTCACCAAACGTATTACAAGTGTTCATCCCTTCCAGCGACCTCTCGGTTCGTCTGAAATCTTTCGACTCCTACGGAGCGATATCTTTTAATGGAGGTTCGATTCCTACTTATACCCTCAACTCTCTTCTCAGCAACTCGTGTAACGTTAAGAATTGGGACTGGTTCCTTTGCTCGTGCTCGAATGGCGACGCGATTATTCGTTGCCCTTCTCCCAAGCTGCTTCAGGACCTTATTGATAACGCTTCTTTATCGGTGGGATCGATCTCTCTTTCTATTCGGAAATGGAATCAAGTTAATCCTTCCAAAACCGTTCCCAAATCCATTTCAACGGTCGTTACCTTACTGGGGCTCCCCCTGTTCTGTGGCTCAGTGCACCATATGGGGAATTTAGCGAGTTGTGTGGGTAAATTATCTAGCATCTCAGCAGCATCTAAACTAGCTTCAGGATGTATGCAAGTAGAAGCCATTTTTGATATTCCTGAATATCTAGATCGGATTGAGGCGTTTGTGCTTAAGGATGGGATTGTCTCTTTCCCTGTTTCAGTTCAGTACCACATTCCCTCATCCTCAGAGGGAACTGGTCCTGTGAAGTCTGCTAGTCCTGCGATATTCTCTTCCGCTCCATCATCGTTCCATCCAGGTTCGGGATCCTCTTCTAATCCCCAATGGAAGAACCCCATGAAAGCTCCGATTAAGAAAAAATTCCAACCCCCTAACAAATCTCTTGTTCCCTATGGTAAATCGAAGATTTCGCCGGCCAAGACGTCAAATCTAGTTTGGATCAACCCGGATCTCACTTCTCAAAACTCTTCGAAGAACATCTCCAAAGTTTCGGAGTGATTGAATGTCACTCCGTTGGCTATCGCCTCTTTAACTGAATCTCAGGAAGTCAAGCGTTCTTCTACTCCTCCTCCTAATGCGCCTGAGGAAGCTCCCTCTAACTCCGAGCTTTCTATCCCTGTTTCCCACTGGCCTAAGTGGGATGTTAATCCACATTATGTATCCGATTGGCAGAGGTTTCAGCAGCAAGCTCACTTCTCCTCTATTACTGCGGCTGATCCCGCTCTTCCTCTCATCAAGGTCAAATCCGATAAAGCTCCCCTAGCTCCCGGTTGGACTGAAGCTGACAATCTTTTGGAGGAAGAGGAAGAAGACCGTAAGAGGGATTTAGCCAATAGCAAGGTTAGTGCTTATTTTTATACGAAATTTTTATCATTGTTTGAAGCTGTTCTATTTCATTATCATTTTGTGAGCTTTTATTGCGGTTTGCCCCTCCATTTTCGTGTATCTCGTCTTCTGTGTTCCTTCTTCTCTTTCGTTCTGTTATCGGAAGAACGCTGTTCTTTTTCTTATCATGTTAAATTAGCTATGCACGCATCATTAAGTGCTTTTAGACCACGGTTCGGCGCCGTATTCTATTCAGGTTTATTTCCCCATGTTAATCTCGAGGCGGGGTCTGACGCTGAGACCTCTACTTCTTCATGTTCTGTCGACTTAGGTTCCCTTCAGGTGTTTGACCCAGATGTCCATCTTCGGTCTGTCGAAGTTGTGGATATTGCTGTTCCTAATTCTCTTTTATCAGAAGCTTCAATTTCTTCCTCCCGCTTAATCAGATCGAGTGCTCGTTTACGAGCTAGATCGCGCGTTGCGGCCTCGAATGCCTTTATTGGTGAGGTTTCAACGTCGCTGCATCCTTCATTGTCTTGTCTTCCCGACCCTGCCATCGATTCTGTGAACCCTCCCCTAGGATCTATTTATCAGCTTCAATTTGATCAATGTTCTGATGGAGATCTTATATCCATATCGTCAAAATTAGGTTTTCTTACTTTAGCGTCCCCTTCCTCGGTGGCTTTAACCATCAGAAATAAAGAACGATCGAGAGTCAAAGAGTTCGAAGGTATTTAATGATTACGGTTTCTTGGAATATCAGGGGACTGAATTGTCCCGACAAGCAAAGATCTATTTATCAATTGATATCTTCATCTCACTGCGACCTCATTTCGATTCAAGAAACTAAACTCGAGATTCCCTCTCCCTCGATTCTTAGATCGATTGGAGGCTCCATCATTTCGAACTGGATTTCCCTAGATGCGATTGGATCTAGGGGAGGTATCCTGTTCGGGTTTAAAGAGTCGATGTTCTCTATCGTCTCGATTCATCGCCTTAACTTCTTCCTAATTGTTAAACTTCTTTGGGTGCCTCTCAACACTAATCTCACGGTTATGTCCGTTTACGGTCCTTCTACATCGGTAGGTCGGCCGTTGTTCTGGACCGAATTACTTTCTCTTCTGCCCCATTCTAACGAGTTGTGCATCTTCTGTGGCGACTTTAACGTCACGTGTTTCGCCCATGAAAGATCTAATAGCTCGTCTTCGGGCAATTATAGTTTCAATGAGTGCATCCAAACCTTGCTTCTTACCGATATACCTTTATCAGGTAGATCCTTTACATGGTCGAACCTCCGCCATCATCCAGCGATGGCGAAGCTCGATCGGTTCTTAGTGTCCAATGTTTGGATTAACCGGTTTCACAACTCTTGCGCTCTCGCTTTACCCAACCCCTCCTCTGATCACGTTCCCATAGCGCTGCATTCTGATTTCCAATTCCCTCGCCATCACCAATTCAGATTCGAAAAATTTTGGTTGCAAGATCAAGTCTTCGTTAACCTCGTGTCGGATTGCCTATCAGTCATTTCTGGTTCTTCTGGATTAGGATCTATCCTTATTAAACTTCACGCGTTTAAATTCGGGTGCAAAATATGGCGTAATGAAAGACAATTTAACACCAATTTCCTAAAAAAACATTTATCTTTCATCCATTGAATCTATAGACCAGATGGAGGAGCAAGGGCCGATCTCGATTGAATTATTCAATGAGCGGCATTCATGCAAAAAAGAATTTTCGGATATTCTCCATCAAGAACACGTGAAATGGGCTCAGAGAGCAAAATTCCGTTGGCTCAAAGAGGGCGATTGCAATACCGCCTTCTTTCACAATTTTGCCTCCCATAGGCAGAGAAGTAATCACATTTCTTCTATCATTCATGAGGGGGCTGAACTGTCTTCTAATGAAGAGATTCACCAATCTTTCCTCAGATTTTACAAAAATCTCATTGGTTCGTCCAAACCGAGGTCGTTGAGCCTGGATTGGACTCAACTTTACGGCGATGATCTGAGTGATCTTTCGTCTCTTGATTCGCCATTTTCGATGGAAGAAATCAAACTGGCGGTTTTCGCTTTAAAAAGCGATGCTGCGCCGGGCCCAGACGGGTTCCCCGCGTTCTGCTTTCAAAAGTTCTGGCATCATTTGAAAGACGACCTTTACCGTATGTTCACTGAGCTTCATCTAGGCTCATTTTCTTTTGACCGCATCAACTACGCTCACATTGTTCTTATTCCTAAACTGATCGGTGCGAATACCGTGGCTAATTTTAGGCCGATCAGCCTGATCAATACGACGTTCAAAATTATCATGAAAGTTCTATCGAATAGACTAGGAGAGGTTATTCCTCCTCTCATTGATCCGGCTCAATCAGGTTTTATTAAAGACCGTTTCATTCTTGATAGCGTGGCATCGGCACAGGAAATCATCTCCTATTGTCACAACTCTAAATCAGAAGGGATTCTCCTTAAACTTGATTTCCAAAAAGCTTATGACAACGTTTCTTGGGAATTCCTCTTTGATATCTTAAGCAACAGGGGTTTTGGTCCCAAGTGGATTGCTTGGATCAAGTCTAGCCTGTTTGCGGGGACTTCCTCCATCCTCATTAATGGTTCGGAAGGTCATAAATTTAAAATCAAATGCGGGCTCAGGCATGGAGATCCGCTTTCTTCCTTATTGTTCTCTCTTGTTGCAGACGTTTTTAGTAAACTTCTTCGCAATGCTTGGGACGCCCAGGTCATCGAAGGACTGGGTGAATCTCGGTCCTTCAATGGCGTACTGAACCTGCAGTACGCCGACGACACCATTATTCTGGCCAAACCTAATCAACATACCCTCAGAAACCTTAAACTACTCCTCTATTGCTTCGAATTAGCGTCTATTCTTTCCATCAATTTTCATAAATCATCTGTAGTCTGGTTGGGAGGTACTCCCAATAGACAGGATGAAATATCCGCGTTCTTTAACTGCCCGGTCACCTGCTTTCCCATTACGTACCTTGGGATCCCACTGAGATGGGGGAAACTCCATAGATCGGATTGGTCTCCGATGACTGACAAAGTCGAATCCAGACTGTCGGTGTGGTCGGGGAGACAACTGTCTCGAGGAGGTAGACTTATCCTTCTCAACTCGGTTCTTTCATCTATTCCCATGTACATGATGTCATTCTACTTTATTCCGTCTTGGGTCATCAAAAGAATTGATCGTATTATAAGTAATTTCCTTTGGTCGGGTTCTCCTATTTACAATCCCGGTTCACATCTTTGTAATTGGAAACTTGTCTGTTCTTCTAAATTAGCGAGTGGTTTAGGTGTATTAGACCTTAGGCACCAAAACCTAGCCTTGCTTGGCAAATGGATCTGGAGTTTCCTTTAAAAGGAGGACCTCCCCTGGATTAGATGCATCAAAACTAATTACTTTGTAACTAATCCATGGTGGAGTTTTCCGCTTCGTCCTCACAGGAATTCATCCCCATTTTGGAAAGGTATTTGGAAAGCAGCAGCGGCGTTCCAGTGTGGTTTATACCACGTTTGTAAGGATGGTACCATGACCAAATTTTGGTCGGACATCTGGATCGGTAACTCTTCTTTAGCTACTGCTTTTCCCGCGATTTTTATGATGGCTGCAGACCCCCTGGCTTTAGTAGCTGATTCCTATAGCATCATCGACGACCATAGGGTCTGGACGATTCCCCTATCATCTAATCTGTTACCCCATTTGGCTCTCGAGTTTGATAAATTAATCGAGATCATTAACAATGTGGATTGGCATGATAAAGAGGATTTCCTCTGGCGATGGAACTCGTCTAAAAACTTCTCGGTCCGTTCTTTCTATCTTTTTCTCAATTTTAGAGGGATCAAGTCGCCTTTTTTCGACTTGGTTTGGGGTTCTTGCGCTCCGTTGAAAGTTAAGATTCTAGTGTGGTTAGCGCTCAACAATAAGCTTCTTACCGTCGAACTTCTCAACAAAAGAAATATTGCGATGGGTCAATTGTGTCCTCTTTGTGAGTTGTTTTCTGAGGACGTGAATCACTTGTTTGTTAGCTGCTACTACACTCGGTCTCTGTGGAAAATTACCGTTCTGGCCTGGGAAATGTCTGACACTCCGATCAATCTTGTCGATTGCTGGTCTAAACGACCCCCGCACCGTAATCTCCACAACTCTTGGATCCTCTCTTTCCAGATTATCATTTGGATTATCTGGAAAGAAAGAAATCACAGAATTTTCCGGCATATTCTCACTCCATCGCGGTCTTTAGCTAAAGAGTTTCTTCACTTATTCAATTTTTGGTCTTC
This sequence comes from Hemerocallis citrina, assembly GCA_017893485.1. Lineage (NCBI taxonomy): Eukaryota > Viridiplantae > Streptophyta > Magnoliopsida > Asparagales > Asphodelaceae > Hemerocallis > Hemerocallis citrina. The sequence continues at coordinate 330,657,367 of CM030359.1, read as the reverse complement.
TTCGTTAAAATTGGAAGTAAGAGATAATTTGAAAGGTGATAGGTTGGAGAAGGCTTACTATTGTCTTATTAATCTCAATGCTATTTAATGTTCTATTTCTCTATCTTATCATCGATGTTTATTTTCTCCTCTTTAACTTACGAGTAGTTCTGTTGTTTTGCTCCCAGACTATTTCGATACTTTGCAGTTCAGCTCACTATTATTCCAGTGAGATCTTTTATTTACTCTTTGATTATGTTCTTTTGCAGGCTTGATGGGTAGTGTGGCCTATCATATTTTGTTCTGGGTTAAGGCTTTTGGTTACCTGTTCTGGGGCTTCCCTGGATGGGATGTCTTGCCCAGTTCTTTTGTACCGGGTTTGCTACTGCTCTCATCGGTCTTTTGAGGTTTGGCTTGTTCTGATGATCATGGATTTCGCTAATAGATGGAATGTTTCGTTCTGTTTTTATTGATGCTTTCTGAGCTCATATGTTTAGAGCTTTTTTGTTGGTTTCGTTACTTTGCTGTTCCTCCTCTTTGGATGTATCCGGTTCTAGCAGTAGACGGTTTCCTGTATGGATTGGTATCAATCTTTTCTTTGTTCTATTTTATTATAATGTTTATGCTATGATCCATGGTTTATCAGTGTATTGCTGTTACTTGATTTCATATGTTATGTGGGTCTCGTGGTTTATTAGCTTTTAGATCTTGGTTCTGGTGGATTAGATTCTTGAGGTTTATGTCTATTGTTTCGGAGATCTGTAATTTGGGTGGAGTGATCTCCTGCTGCTGTTGGGTCGCTGTGATGGTGATCTTCTTCCTATGGCCGATTGTTTCAGCGCAACATCATAGGAGATCTACTATATCTCGGCACTCAGTTTCGTGAGATGCTGATCTTTAGGCGGTCGCTTTTTCGCAAGCGCGACTGCTTGCTGGCGTGATGGATTCGGGAGTCTCCACGCTTGACTTCATTCCCATCTGCAGTTCGAGTATGGTTCTGTTTTCCCATTCAGCTTACATCTAGGAGGAGGTTGGCGCGCTTTTATCAGCGCTGTCTTTGCTCCTCTGAGGATATATGTATTGTAGGATCTGTCCTGTAGTAGATTGTTTTAATTCTTATCGTTTTACGACTTGTAAGACCCGACTTCTGATTATTTATATGATATATTATGGCTGGAGTCTTCGGACTCTATCCGTTTCATAAAAAAAAAACAATTATCCGAATTTACAAGGATGAAGAAGATAAACTTTGAATTGTAGAGAAGATAATATTTCAGCTATTTTCTTCAAGTTCATTTTTAAAATTGAAAATTCTCTATTGTTTTAAGTTGTTTTAACTAGAGGAATTAAGAGATGTGCCATACATTGTTGGTCACAAATATGAAAATACATATTTGTGATGGACATTCATGATATTCACCTCCATGAATTCACCTATTTGTTAGGGACATGCATGTTAATAACCCGTCATACAAATGCAAGCATTCATTGTGTTTGCTTACTCAAACCGATGACTCCTAGTCTTTACATGCAAGCAACACATATCTCAAAGCACTCCATGTTTATAGGGAATCCTGTAAAATTATATACTCATCTCCTACTTTCTGTTCCTAGTTTAGCAAGGAATAAGTAAGACTTGCTATATTCAGCAACCATAGCCATTACTAAACTGGGACTTCATATGAAGAACCAATCAGAATTAAATATCTACAACCACATCTGCTCACAAAGAGAAGGATTGGATTATTGCCCACTAAAATATTATAAAAACAGCAAGAAGACAGAAGTGAAATTTGTTCAAAAGGCAGCCATAGTGCGGCTTGCACTATCACTGATTCTTTGTCCATTACATGATTGCAGTCAAAGCCAAATGAAGGGCAAACAATGATAAACAAGATGATTGATCAAAAGGGAACCATAACCATTATTTATAATCACAAAGATATAGTATTCAATAGGACTGGCAACATATATTACACAATGATAGATATCAATAAATAATAACTGAAGATAGAAAAAAAGATGGTTATGAATACTGCTAACAAGCTTGGCCTTTCAAAGATTATATACAGCAAAATTTAGCAAAAAGATGCTTCCAACAAATATATACAGTGATATTTACACAAGAATTGTTCGCACGAGTTTTTAATATATGTACATGGTTCCAGGCAGAAAGCAAGGGGTAGAGATTAAGGAAGCAAATTGGCCCTCTTCCACCACTCCAAGCAAAAGAAAGAATGAAAGGTGTACAACCTTTGATAAGGTTACACAGCTCGAGTTGTCTTCGGTTCTTCAACTTCCTTCCAGTAACAAGAAACAAATCCACTGCTCTCTCTTCAATATTTGTTTTTTCATTTAATTTTCTCCTTTTTTGGGGGTTTGAATGTATTTTTTTCCATTTTTTTCTTCTTTTTTGGTTTAGTACTACATACCTGCAAAGGATATTGAAAAAGAGGGAAGCATCTATATCAAGGCCAAGCTCACATTACTAGTTAGATTAGGGATTGTCACATGTTCTGGAGCGAAGAGAGCCACTGTTCGATGTAATCATTGCCATCTGAACATTCAGAAATACAAAGATACATTAAACCAACAATCAAGTTATATTTACATGAAAGATTCAAACATACATAATGAAAAAAATATGATCAATCAAAATCATTTAGAAATACTGAAATACACAACAATCACAGCCCTTCGTCTCAATTTTCTCTTTCACCTCTCTTGAGGATCCTCTCCTCAAAGTATTTTTTCCACCTAATTCTCCTCTATTTTTAGTTACTAATACATAAATACCTTAAAAACAAATGAATAATCTCATAAAAAATGAAATAGTAAAAGCAGAGTATGTGATTATTTAAAGTTTGTTCCTGTTAAAATGACATGTCCGATATGGAGTAGGATGAGAAGTAAAAAAATCTTAAACAAATCTCTGGAAGAAAGTTGTACATGTTTAATAACAGGCTGTATCTGTTACAAACCTCAAGGCAACACCACTCAAGATAAATTTTTTTTTAGCTAATCAACCACTTTAAAGTAAGCTTATTGCAGACGGTTGACAGGTGACACCTACTTTTTTTTGGCATTTAAGACTTATTGCAGTCTCCTAGAAAAATTGGTAAATGCATTCAGAAATAAAAGTGGAGACTACTTCCATATTTTCCCTAAAGTAAGCTAAATTAGAGAATATCCTCTATTGATCAAAGTGACCATGATTATCTTACGAGGTTTAATATGGATCTATGAATTTATTCCCTTTAGTATCTTGAAAATATGCAATAATTATTTCAGTGACTTAGCTCCACAAGGTTGCTTGGTTTAGTTAAGGATGAAAACCTTCGGTCTCTTCAGTGTGACACCGAAAGTTATTAGCTTCATGGTACACAACTCTTCATGCTCAGTGGGATCACTAGGACATCATGATATCAAAACTCCACATATAAAGTATTTGAGGATGACTACACATACATGAGTTTTTACCCCAAACATACATTATAAATGCATTTGGGCCCACTTCTCACTAAAAAGACAATGTTAAAACCATTTATAATGTATGTTTGGGGTAAAAACTCGTGTATGTCTAGCATTTTGCAAAGTATTTTCCACCCAAAATACTGCAGTGCTCTACTGAAAGAATGATTTACTACCTCACCCTACCACCTGTGGGCTGATGCCATGCCAAAAGAAAAGGATGTGTGACTCATCTCGTCTTTGATTGTGCCAAACATTATTGCTATCTAACAGTCACACGAGAGATTTCCTATATTACTTCTTGCAAATGCAATTCAGTCTTACTAGTAAAAACCAAGAGACCATAAATCCATTTCCAAATATCTGTTTGTCGGTAAATTTACAAACAATTAAACAGAAATTATTTACTTAGACTAGCCAAGACTTCTCTTGGACTTGATCTCTTCTAGTTTCAAATAATAAAATTCTTTCAAGAAGATTTCATTGTTTGGGACTTCTGACTACAAATAGCATTCACTACAAGCTTTGATGTGACGTGATTCATGCCAATTAGCACGATACAAGTGAAGCATTTCAGGAAAGTAAACCATCAAGTTCCAAACAAAAAAATTAAAATTTAAGAAAATTTATGGACTAGCTTATCATCAAAAGGAAAAATAATATTAATATCATAAATAAAATATGTTCAAATACAAAAAATTTCATGAATTACTTTTGTAACTAAGAAGTTTGGCATAATCAAGTTTGTCTTCAGAACAAGAGAAAAAGCTAATTGCTAATATGACAAAGTATCATTAAATACGGCACAAATTTTTTGAGTACTATGATTTATATATGGTATTCTTAAAAAATCAAACTAATTTGTCGTAATTGTTAAATCATACTAATTTGTAGTAATCGTTAAAGTTCATACTAACTTGTTGTGTTAATCAGAATAGACCATCTAAAGATTTACAAGTGATGCAGCTTAAAATGCGGAGTGTATAGAGACAGCTACTTCATTTATAGGTTATCTAATCTGTTTGATTGGCCACATGATAAACCAATTATTTTCATGCAGCCCACGAATATTTCAGTATGGAATCCATTCTATCAGTATTTACTTTTCAACAACAAGGAGGTTGGCATTATCAAACTAGCATCTATCAAGTACTATAAGAGATCATTTCCCCCCACAAGCTCGAGAATTCTCTACAGCTTAACAAGGTCAGACAATTTTCGAAAATTGACAACAAACTCAAAAATCGAATACTCACCAAACATGATATTCCCAACTAAGAAGCAAAATGGAATTCTCACAACTAGCTAAAACAACAATCATGTCAATCGATTCCACATTCCACATTAAATTAAACTAATGGCTTTCAAAATTTACTGAGCCGTAAACTTCTACCACTCCAAATATTTTCCTAGGACAGCAGATATTTTAAACTGTGAACAAACATGGATATTAACTAAATAACAATTCAACAAACTGTAAATAACAGAAACACTCCTAAATCTCACCAGAAGGGAACAACTTCTTGCGATCGCCGCCCCCCGCACCCAACACCCCACCATTCATGACCCCCTTATCCGCCCTCCCCCTCCCATAACACGGCACCAACACCGCGAAACTAGTCTCCCCGTCGCTATCGAAATCCGGCCCATGCGGCTCCAACCACCCAACAGACCAATCCGAATCATAACCCGAATCATCCCCCGACAAACACCCCCCATCCGAAGGCACCAGCACAATATCATACTCCCTATCAACCCCCCTCTTCCCCCTCTCCTCCCTGCTCCCCCACTTCCTCTTCACCCTCCCCGCCGAGCTCCGAACCCTCCCCCCATTCAAAGATGGGAACTTTAGACTCTCCGGCTCCCGAAAACCCGACGGGAAATCGGAAGATGACGTCATTGGTGAGGTGGCCGGTTCATTGTCTTTCCCTCCAAAAACCCAGTAAGAAAGGCGGCTTAATGCAAGAGCCATACTGATTTTTAAAATCAAAATTCTTTCTCTTTTTGTTTTTTTAGATCAATCTAGGATATTTCCTGAATTCAAAAGAATTTGGGGAAAATTAGAATTAGGAAAGGATTCTCAGTTTGGTAACAAGAAAGATCAAAGCTTTGCTAAAACTAGCAAGAAAATCCAGCTAAAAAGGCAACCCTAATTAAGTGAAAAAAAGGGAAAATATTACGAGAAAATTGCTAAAAATAACTCGGAAAAAAAACGCGGAAAAAGATCCAAGATCTTGCCTTTATGATCAACTGAATCGAATCGGGTCAGGAAATTAATTCAAAAGAGGAAATTCGATCGAATTACGGTTTTGGGATTTTGGATTATGATGAGAGAGAGAGAGAGAAAAGACGAAGACGAGAGGTAAAGAGAAAATCAAATCAGTTAATTCTTCTCCTTTTCTTTGGTGCTATTTATTTCTTCTTCGCAGTTTAATAGCCGCTGGATTAGTTAATTCGGAATCTGCAGTGGATCTGACGGATTAAATTCGTTATGGTTTCTGGCGTGAAATATGGGCCGTTGGATGTGGGGCCCACGCTGCCGCTAATCATTGAGCTGAGATGGAATCTTGGGTGAGTGGACAAGATTGGATAGGTGGGCCCCAACTTCGGGGTTGGTGTGTTTTGGGGTGCGCTTTAATTTGGGCGAGGTGCGAATAATTGAGTGTTGTAAAAGCTGACGAAAATGGCCCTACTAAATGGGCGATTTTTCGATTGATGAGCCAATAGAAAGAAGTTCGTGTGGTTAACAGATGGACATTTGGGTCCAGTCAAGAAATTGGGCCGGCTTTGCCGCTTTGGTCAAGTTCTTGATGACCAAGCAAATCCGAGTTTCTCTTCCGAAGTAGTCACCACATGCAATGTATGTAAGAGCATTTGCAGCCATTGGCCAATTTTTCCAAAAAAATAAAAAAAATGAAAACTTTTTTGATCTGCAGTCCTTGGCCATTTTATCTAATTATGGTTGGAAGTGAAAAGTTGATGACCATATTTGAGAGGATATGATATTTTCTGAAATTTGGCAATCAGAATATGATTTCGGACAGGATACGTCATATCTAGTGTGTTTTAAATTTGTTTAAAAAAAATCTCAAAAAGCTAGATGATATTCTATCCGTGGCCATTCCATCTCTATTGTTTTTAAAACCTATACATTTAGGTCCATAGAACTTATTATGGGTCCATTAATTCACTCTTAAATTTATTTTCTTTTTTCGGATGGGATATGATATCCTGTTCGATATTTTTTGAAATTAAAAATAAAATGCTCCAACATGAAATGATCTTATGTCCGTCTCTTTTTTCCATTGAAAAGCCAAAATTTGAGTTTAAATGACTACAATTCACTTTCTTTTCTCATATTTCTATTTGCCGAATACCCAAATTTTAACTTTGAGCGACTACAGTCTACAGATGCTCTAAGTGACTATATAATGGTTGGGATTTTGAGGGGATAATTAGCATAACTTTGACTTAAGAATGTATAATTAAGTATAAACTTTTCAGTTATAGTAGTAAAAATAGAGATGCATTTTATATTTTTACTAATTTATTTTTATGATGAATTAGGAATTAAACCTAGAGACTATGGGGGCAATTTGGTACACTGAATCACTAAGTATATGGACTCTAGTCAAAGACCACGAGAATTTTGTGCGAGGATGAAGGGTGAACTTTAAGAGAGATCTAAGTAATACATATGAGGATCTTATTTCAGAAAATGTTAAAGTTGTATCTATGAGGGAATTGATCGTGTGATTCCCAACTACGTTAGTGACTCTAGAGTTTGGACTAGGAGTAACAATGGCAGGTGCACAGTCATGTCTATGTATCGTTTTTTAAATGATGGAGGAACACGACCAGGGGAAGTCAATATCATATGGAGCTCCATGACACCTCTCAAGATTAAGATTTTCGTATGGCTAGTGGCCCACAAGGCGATTCTTACCAAGACTAACCTCCTAAAGATGAACTTAAACATTGATACTTTGTGTAATCAATGTAGTACCTTGTTTGAAGATACTAATCATATCTTCCTTAACTATCCTATTGCCAGGGAAGTATGCACTATACTTAGCCGCACATTTCACTTTGATGGGTTTGCCATTCCCATCCAAGTGGAAGAGTTGTGGGGTTTATGGAGATCTAGATATATTAGCCACATTAATACTGCTTTTTGGGACATTACTATTGCTGCTGCTTTGTGGGTTCTTTGGACTTGTAGAAATAATTTGTGCTTCAATCATATTTTGTGTTATGTTAATTCTATTACTCGAGAAATAATGAATTTTGTTCTCTTATGGGCAGGTGCAGCAATGGCAAAAAAGAAACGAATGATTGTCGTGGAAGTGGAGTCAGGATTGAGAGAAATCGATGAGAAGATATCTGTAGGAATTTATGGTGGTGGGATGACAAACTTATTTGGAGGTATAATTACTAAGGAACTTGGTTCTGTGGGTGTGTTTTGATGTTGTTTGGGGGATGCAGTCATTGTTATTATGACTGTGTTTTTGAGACTGTTGACTATTCTATTTTTTGCTTGGTTCTCGACTGTTTTTGCTGCTCGTTGTGGCAATATGTTGAGGGCAATTCTTTTTTATTTTATTTTCTTTTTTGGTGCCTTCATTAATGTTACTGCAATGATGTGCTATTGTATGTAGTTGTTTTGTTGGATTTAGTAAAATTTTGTCAGCATCTTGTTCTGTATACTCCATGTTGAAGCTATGTGCCCGGCGTGCTATTTTTGAGATTTTGTGTCATGAGTTTTCTGATAATCTTTATTCGAGCTGACTGTTTGCATCTCAGTCTGAGATTGGGTGTGTCTTTGTTGCTTGGAGGGTCCTCTTTTCACTAACTAGGTATGAGGTGGGCTCACGCCTCAGCAAGGATTATGCTCACACTTGTTTGCTGTTGGTTCTTCTTTGTTTTGTGCTGACTTTGTTCTTATTTGATTGCTTCTATGAGCAACTAGTGTTATTTTTTTGTTGGTATGTTGTATGTTTTTTTTTTCCTAGCTTTGTTTCGGTTGTAATCAGTGTTCTTTTGTATTGCTTCTTCTTGTTGACTGGTGCGCCTCTTGTGCATCAGACAATGAAGAAGGGTGTTTTGCGGTTAATTTTTTAATGAAATTGTGATGGTTGTTACCATCTTCAATAAAAAATAAAAAATAAAAATAAAAACAAAGAATTACTAAGTATATGAAAGTAATAATCGAGATTATCAATTTGCTTATTGAATTTGCTATTACGCTGCATGTAAGCTCGATATTCCTGTAGTTAATACATTGCGTCTGAATTATTCCTCACTGAGATGTTTTAGGGCATGTACTAATTAATAGGAGAATTCGCAACTATCACACTTTCGAGAGCAATAAAAATCCCCATAGACATGTGCTTTCATGAGAATACGTTGTTTTTGTTGGGTTTATGTCTTGCATACGATGTTGGATAAGAAGATGATAAGACGATGAAGGGATCGAGACGATTGGAAACGGAGTGGAGGCGAGAAACAGTCAGCGGCAGCAACAGCAGAAGTTGCGGTCGACCGTCACTCATGTGCAGGTCGACCGACCCTTGCACGAAGTCTTCCAAAAGAGAGGACAGTCGACCGACTCGTTGGTGGGGTCGATCGTTCGCGGCGCTGATGAGTTTCAGGCTGGAGTCAGGCAGATTCGTGAAAAGCCCAACTTGCTCTGCAAGTTGGATCGTGTGGCTCCTATCGTAGGATTATCTCATATGTACTATGCAATGGCTATTGTAACAAAATATTAACTTAGGATTTGTCTCTAGATCTATATAAACAATTGTAATGGCTCATATATCCATATGATTCTATTGAGTGCCGAATAGAAGAAGAGAGTACTTCATAGAGAAGGGTGAGAGAGTTTCTCCATTGTAAGCAGCATCAAGTTCTATTAGGCTTGAGAGAGGGTCGAGGTGAGAATTGTAATATTCTTGTATCTTCTCTAGTTGAATAATATCTCGGTTCTTCCTTCCCCGAATTAAGGCGAAAGCCCCAACCGGGACAATTTTTGTGTGCTTTGTGTGATTGGTGTGATCTAGTCTTGCTTGGTGGTTTGTGTTGATTATGTCAATGACTCAATAAGATCCTCAAGTTCCTAACAATTGGTATTAGAGCAATCAGGTTCGTGGGTTTGTTCGAGTTCCTTGGAGATGGCAGATCAAAAGACGAAGATCAAGCGGTTTGATGGTAAGATCAACTTCAATCTATGGATGGTGGACATGTATGATGTTTTGGTTCAGAAGGACTTGCACCTTGCCCCAGAAAAGAAGAAGCCAACCGTCGTGAAGTAGGAGAAGTGGGATGAGATTTGTTTGAAGGCCTTGAGTTTAATCTGGTTGCAATTGGCGGACGAAGTCAAGTGTAATATTCTTGAGGAGAAAAGTGCGGCGAGTCTGTGGGCAAGACTCAAATCTGACTACTCGGGGTCGTCGTTGCTAGTTCGGATGTATTGGAAGAGGAAGCTGTTTAGATTCTCAATGAAGGAAGGTACCCATCTTCAAGATCATATTGTGGAATTCAATAAGGTATTATCTGAACTGAAGGTGATTAATGTTGATAATCTTAACGAAGAGGATAAAGCTTTCAACTTGATTTATTCACTGCCAACTTCTTATGATCACTTGATAACTACCATGCTACATGGGAAATCAGCCAATTAGACACTTACTGTAGCCGGGGTGATTAAGGGTCTGAAGGAAGATGAACTAAGAAAGGAGACTCATAAAGGAGAGTCTAATTCTTTAGGGTATTTTGCGGTGGATGGTGATACTTCAATTGTAAGGAATGCAGCACACAAGGGTAAGATTCGTTGTCATTACTGTAGAGGAGTTGGGCATTACAAAAGAGACTGTCGCAAGTGGTTGAGTCAAAAGAGTGCTACTAAAGAAAGGGAACAAACTCATATAGTCAGCGCAACTGAGTCAAGCAATAATGACGATTATTGTCTTCTTGTTTCAAGTTCTTCAGATGTGGATTCAAGTTGGTATCTTAATTCGGAAAGTTCTTCTCATATTTTCTCCAAGAGGGAGATGTTTTCTACTTACAAGTCGTCAACAGGCCGTAGTGTGAAAAAGGCTAGAGGTGAGATTTGTGAAGTAGTGGGTGAGAGAACAGTTAAATTGGAGATGCCAGATGGTAAAAGGTTCACACTAGAAGAGATCATGCATATTCCTTCGATACAGCAGAATCTTATATCCTTGGGTACTCTTGATGTTCGTGACTGCAGGTACACAGCTCGAGGTGGAGTTTTGATCGTGTGGGAGAGTCATCAAAAGGTAATGAAGGGTAAGAGGGGGATTGTGCAGGGTCAGCACAATCTCTACCAACTTTGTGGGAGCAGGAAAACTCGACCGAGTGTATGGAAGCCCATTGTTCCTAAAGCATCATCTAGTAAGCCGTCACTAGAATTACCGACACGAGACTGCAATGTCCGATTACCATTGGAATGTGGAGAAAGCCTATGTAGGTGTAGTTCGTGTGGAGGGTGGCACCTCCATGATTACATCTACAAGAGTGTGTCCGTGAGGGGTGTTAGAACCTGAATAAGAAATTCCAACAAAGTTGTGAAGAAATCAAATACAGAAAGGAAAACAGTAAACAATGAAGTTTTACAGAGTCGAGATTTTTAAGAATCTCTGTCCTTAAAGCAGAATTTGCCCCGTAGTGTGACGGTTACCGGCAAATCGCTTCCCAGGATACAACTGTACCTTCTCTGAAGATGCAGCACCCTTGCTTCAGAGACAACGAACTGCTGTCTGTGTGTACTCTCAGTTGACAGACACTGACTCAGAGCAGAGGAAGAAGATGACTCAGAGCAGAGGAAGAAGAGAGTAAAAAATGTCAAAATTCTGTCTCTACTCTGAAGATTTCAGTCTGGTTTTATAAACTGGGACTGAGACTGTTCAGCAGCCATTACTCTGTAACAGCAGAGTAATGGGGACTCTTCAGTTGAGTAACTGGTGAGCCATTACTCTGCTGTTACAGAGTAATGGCCCCAGTTACTGAATCTGAAAGGTCTTTTCAGTTCAGTAGGGGAAAAGGCTGTCTGGGCAAAAAGTAAAATAAAAATTTAAGCCAGACCAAACCAAACCAAGCCAAGCCAAACCAAACCGAGCCGAGCCGAAGCCGAAGCCGGGCCGGGCGCGCGCGCGCGCGTGCGCGCGTGTGTGTTTGTCATTTTGGCTAAGTCCTCTCTCCACTACACGTTAGTGGTAACCCCCGGGCCACGCCCTCTAGTCTAGTTTTCTAGTATATATACTAGTATAAATCTTTTCCAATTTCCGATATGGGACTATCCATTTGTTAAGTTGGTACCTTTCAAGTACCCAACTTTGGATCAACATTTCTCATTCATACGGAATTCGTTTTTGGCAAGTGAGTATACTACGGAATAGTACTCGACGAGAGGATCGCAATCCACTCATTTTTCGGTGCCACCGGTGGCCGGAGCTTGCCGGAATCCGGTCCGGAAAACTGTAAAAATTAATTCCAACAATCCCCCACATGAATGGAAATTACCAGACCATGTAATCCAGACACGACAGAAAAAATAAAAAAAATGACAGAAAGACTCTGAGAGTACAATCGGAAAATCACTGCATCAGGAATGGTAGTAATTTTTCAACTTTGAACCACCCTTAGTAATTAGCTATCGGATTCACTTGACCAGGTAGTGATCATGATGTCTTGAACTACCCGGGCGTTCATGTGAACCTAGACAATAACTATCACACAGTTTCATCTCCTCACAGAACTAAGTTCTCTTGTTGTGTTCATTTTGGCCTTGAACATCCCTGGTTAATCATGAGTGAACTTGGAGAATGTAGCCTCTCTTCATTCTCCTAGAAACGGCCCCATTTCACACTCACAAGGTGATTTCCCATAAAGAGTATCCTGCTATACCCCACTTTTATTTCAAAGCTATGGGAATCATTAAAAGCCAAGCTTATCCTAACTATTTGCAGGCAGCACTTGTTTTATCATCCTAAGAATGGGTATGAGATGTTAATCTCTCAGTGCTTTCGTCGATTCAACAAGATTTAGTTGTCCCTTTGAACCTAGATCTTGGGATCTCCAATTTCTAGGTAGGATTTCCATCAAGTATCCTCTTTCGTCATAGGCTTTAAACCCATTCCTCTTGATGATCTCACAACCTGCTCTCGCGACAGACCTTTAGTAAATGGATCCGCTAGGTTGTCGGCCGATTTTATATATTCTATAGAGATTACTCCATTTGAGAGCAGGTGTCTAATGGTTTTGTGTCGCCTTCTGATATGACGAGACTTACCATTATACATGCAACTCAGTGCCCGTGCTATAGCCGATTGGCTGTCACAGTGTACACATAAGGCAGGCACTGGTTTTTCCCACATAGGAATATCCTCTAAAAAGTTGCGAAGCCATTCTGCTTCTTCTGCCGCCTTGTCTAAAGCAATGAATTCAGATTCCATGGTGGATCTGGCCAATAGCGTTTGTTTAGAGGATTTCCATGACACAGCTGCACCACCAAGTGTAAAGACATATCCACTTGTGGATTTTGAGTTCTTTGAGTCCGATATCCAGTTGGCATCACTGTAGCCTTCAAGTACTGCTGGATATCTGGTGTAATGCAGCGCATAACTCTGAGTATGTCGCAAGTAGTTCAATACTCTAGTTATTCCTTTCCAGTGACTTCGTCCTGGATTACTCGTGTATCGGCTTAGTACGTTTACCGAATGTGCTAGGTCCGGTCTTGTACAATTTGCTAGGTACATCAGACTACCAATTACACGTGCATATTCCAGTTGTGATATGCTTTCGCCTGTATTTTTGAACAGGTGAAGACTGGGATCGACGGGACTTTTTGCTGTCCCATTGGAATAATTCTTGAATCTTTCAAGTATTTTCTCAGCATAATGAGCTTGAGACAAAGTAATTCCCTCAGATGTCCTGCAGACTTTGATTCCTAGTATGACATCTGCAACTCCCAAGTCTTTCATGTCAAACTTGCCACTAAGCATGCTCTTAGTTTGTTTGATAATGTCGTTATTGCTTCCAATAATGAGCATGTCGTCTACGTATAGACAGACCAGAATGTATCCGTTTGGAGTATCTTTGATGTAGATACATTTATCACACTCATTTATTTTGAAACCATTTGACATCATAACATTATCAAATTTTGCATGACATTGCTTTGGAGCTTGTTTCAGGCCGTACAGTGATTTTACCTGCACACTTTATTTTCCTGTCCAGGAACTACGTAACCCTCAGGTTGTTTCATGTATATTTCTTCTTCTAAGTCCCCATTTAGAAATACAGTTTTAACATCCATTTGATGTATTTCCAGGTTACGTAGAGCTGCAATAGCTATCAACATTCTTATGGATGTTATTCTTGTAACTGGGGAATATGTATCGAAGAAATCTAGGCCCTCTTTTTGCCTAAATCCTTGTACCACAAGTCTAGCCTTATGCTTCTCTATTGAACCATCTGGTTTCAATTTTTGTTTGAAAATCCATTTGCATCCTAGAGTTTTACATCCAGAAGGCAAATCGACTAACTCCCATGTATGATTTTGCATAATGGAGTCTATTTCACTTTTGATTGCTTCCTTCCACATAGGAGCATCAGGCATAGACATGGCTTCCTTGAACGTTCTGGGCTCATTCTCTAACAGAAAGGCCGTCACAAAGTCAGGACCAAATGATTTTGATGTTCTTGCCCGTTTACTTCGTCTAGGCTCATCGGTATCTTGTTCTGGTTCATCAACTGAAGTGCTTGCAGTCCCTTGTTCACGTGTACGTTTAGGGTACGTAGTATCCTTGCACGGAAACACGTGTTCAAAGAATGAAGCATTTCTCGATTCCATTATTGTATTTACATGAATATCCGGTATATCCGATTTGTATACCAAGAACCGATATGCACTACTGTTGTGTGCATAGCCTATGAATATGCAATCAATTGTCTTAGGTCCGATGGTGACCTGTTTCGGGTTAGGTACTGCCACTTTTGCTAGACACCCCCACACTTTGAGGTATTTATACGAAGGTAAGTTACCTTTCCACAATTCATATGGTGTCTTGCCGGTTTTCTTGTGAGGTATTTTGTTGAGAATGTAGTTGGCAGTCAACAACGCTTCCCCCCACATGTTTTGGGGTAGGCCAGAATTCAACAACAAGGCATTCATCATCTCCTTTAGAGTTCGATTTTTGCGCTCGGCAGTACTGTTTAATTCGGGTGAGTAGGGAGCAGTTGTCTGATGAACTATTCCATGTTCCGAGCAGAACATGTTAAATGGTGCATCATATTCTCCTCCTCTATCACTTCTAACGATTTTAATCGTTTTGCCAAGTTGATTCTCAACCTCAAGTTTATATTCTTTGAATTTATCCAAAGCCTCATTTTTGCTATGTAACAAATATACATAACAAAATTTTGTGCAATCGTCTATGAAAGTCACAAAGTACTTTTTGCCACCTCTAGTCTGCACATATTTTAAGTCATACAGATCCGTGTGAATTAGACCTAGAGTTTCTGTGTTTCTTTCTACAGAACGCGATGGAGTTTTAGTGAGTTTGGCCTCCGTGCAAACTTCACATTTTTCTGAGTTATCTACCTTAAACTTTGGTAGCAGATTCATGTTAACTAATCTACGCATAGAATTTATATTAACATGGCCTAGTCTTTCATGCCAAACAGTAGAAGACTCAACAACATAGGCAATAGGAGTTATTTCATTAATTTTGGGAACAGCAGGAACAATAGTTTTAGGGATGACTGTCATTACATTAAACTTGAACAGTCCATCCTTTACATATCCTTTACCCAAATATACCCCATTCTTGGACAGTACAAAATTATCAGAAATAAGTACAACTTTGAACCCATTCTTACTTAGCAAAGAACCTGATATCAAGTTCTTTCTAATGTCTGGGACATGCAGCACATTTGTGAGTGTTAGCTCTTTGCCTGAAGTCATTTTCAGCACTATCTTCCCTGTTCCTTCAATTTTGGAGGTGGAAGAGTTTCCCATGAACAGTTGTTCATCTTTGTTGCATTTCTGGTAGGAGGTGAACATTTCCTTGTCCGAGCAGATATGCTTGGTGGCCCCTGTATCGTACCACCATTCACGAGGATTGCTCCCCACAAGATTTACCTCTGAAACAACAGCACAGAGGTCCAGGTCAGAGAGACCAGTGGACAAGTTCTCAGCTATGTGTACATGGGATTTTTCATTTCCTTTTACATGTCCAGTTTTTGAATAATTACTGTCCTTACTACGGCACTCAGAAATTTTGTGCCCCAACTTACCATACTTGTGGCATTTCCCAGCAAACCTCTTTGCAAGAGGTTTTTTGTTGGAGGCCTGTGGCAGAAACTTCCTCTTCTTGCCCTTCTGTTCATGCTCCACCACATTAGCCTTTTCTATGGACTGATTTCCATAGGACCTCTCAGCCTTGCGATTCTCTTCTTCAATTCGCAACCTGATAATTAGATCTTCAAGAGACATCTCCTTTCGTTTGTGTTTGAGATAGTTCTTGAAGTCTTTCCACCCAGGTGGAAGTTTTTCTATGAACGCTGCAACCTGGAATGGTTCGCACAGCGTCATATTCTCTGCAGCAATGTCGTGCATTATAACCTGCAGTTCTTGGCATTGACTCACCACTGTTTTGGAGTCAATCATCTTATAGTCCAGAAATTTGCCGACAACAAATTTCTTGGACCCGGCGTCTTCAGTTTTGTACTTCTTTTCCAGGGACCCCCACAGGAGTTTGGATGTCTTGAAGACACAGTAGACGTTGTACAGAGAGTCTACCAGGCCATTCAGGATGTAGTTCCTGCACAGGTAGTCGCCCTGTGTCCACGCGTCAACTGCTGCAACAGAGTGTGCTTCCATTGGCGCCAGCATCGGGGCAGATTCATTGAGGAATCTGTCCAGCTTCAATGTGGTCAGGTAGAACTGCATCTTCCCCTGCCACTTTTTGAACCCAGTTCCATTGAACTTCTCCGGTTTTTCTCCCACGCTTATGTGCGTGGGCAGAACGACCGAATGTGCCGCAACCGGTTGTGCAGTCACATTCTGGGTCACCGGAGTTTGGGTACTGATAAGCCCAGCAGCAACTTCAGTTTGTGTGTTTTCCATGTTTTGATTTTGTTTTCTGAAATTGGTTGAAATAGAAACTATTAGTTATTTTTCCGAACAGAACCTGTAAACAAAACTTCACAAAAATTGTTAGAATCTGTGAGGAACAATTCTGCTTTAAGATTGTTAGAACCTGAATAAGAAATTCCAACAAAGTTGTGAAGAAATCAAATACAGAAAGGAAAACAGTAAACAATGAAGTTGTACAGAGTCGAGATTTTTAAGAATCTCTGTCCTTAAAGCAGAATTTGCCCCGTAGTGTGACGGTTACCGGCAAATCGCTTCCCAGGATACAACTGTACCTTCTCTGAAGATGCAGCACCCTTGCTTCAGAGACAACGAACTGCTGTCTGTGTGTACTCTCAGTTGACAGACACTGACTCAGAGCAGAGGAAGAAGATGACTCAGAGCAGAGGAAGAAGAGAGTAAAAAATGTCAAAATTCTGTCTCTACTCTGAAGATTTCAGTCTGGTTTTATAAACTGGGACTGAGACTGTTCAGCAGCCATTACTCTGTAACAGCAGAGTAATGGGGACTCTTCAGTTGAGTAACTGGTGAGCCATTACTCTGCTGTTACAGAGTAATGGCCCCAGTTACTGAATCTGAAAGGTCTTTTCAGTTCAGTAGGGGAAAAGGCTGTCTGGGCAAAAAGTAAAATAAAAATTTAAGCCAGACCAAACCAAACCGAGCCGAGCCGAGCCGAAGCCGAAGCCGAAGCCGGGCCGGGCGCGCGCGCGCGTGCGCGCGTGTGTGTTTGTCATTTTGGCTAAGTCCTCTCTCCACTACACGTTAGTGGTAACCCCCGGGCCACGCCCTCTAGTCCAGTTTTCTAGTATATATACTAGTATAAATCTTTTCCAATTTCCGATATGGGACTATCCATTTGTTAAGTTGGTACCTTTCAAATACCCAACTTTGGATCAACATTTCTCATTCATACGGAATTCGTTTTTGGCAAGTGAGTATACTACGGAATAGTACTCGACGAGAGGATCGCAATCCACTCATTTTCCGGTGCCGCCGGTGGCCGGAGCTTGCCGGAATCCGGCCCGGAAAACTGCAAAAATTAATTCCAACAAGGGGGACATACAACTGGAGAAAAACAGGTGGAGGTTTGTTCAACTAGCAGGAGAAACCATAGAAACATGTTGCTTACAAAACGAAGAAGAAAGGTCTAGAAGAGTTTTAAATCACACAGGTATGGATTCATGCGTATGCAATCCAAGGTGGAGATTGTTGGGTTTATGTCTTGCATACGATGTTGGATAAGAAGACGATAAGACGATGAAGGGATCGAGACGATTGGAAATGAAGTGGAGGCGAGAAACAGTCAGTGGCAGCAACAGTAGAAGTTGCGGTCGACCGTCACTCATGTGCGGTCGACCGACCCTTGCACGAAGTCTTCCAGAGAGGATGACAGTCGACCGACTCGTTGGTGGGGTCGACCGTTCGCGGCGCTGATGGGTTTCGGGCTTGAGTCAGGCAGATTCGTGAAAAGCCCAACTTGCTCTTCAAGTTGGATCGTGTGGCTCCTATCGTAGGGTTATCTCTTATGTACTATCCAATGACTATTGTAACAAGATATTAACTTAAGGTTTGTCTCTAGATCTATATAAACAATTGTAACGGGTCATAGATCCATATGATTCTATTGAGTGCCGAATAGAAGAAGAGAGTACTTCATAGAGAAGGGTGAGAGGGTTTCTCCATTGTAAGCAGCATCAAGTTCCATTAGGCTTGAGAGAGGGTCGTGGTGAGAATTGTAATATTCTTGTATCTTCTATAGTTGAATAATATCTCGGTTCTAACTCCCCCGAATTAAGGCGAAAGCCCCAATCGGGACAATTCTTGTGTGCTTTGTGTAATTGGTGTGTTCTAGTCTTGCTTGGTGGTTTGTGTTGATTGTGTCAATGACTCAACAAAATCCTCAAATTCCTAACAGTTTTTTTTTTTTGTTTTTTTTTTTTTTGTCACTATACACGTTTATCAAATAAAAGTCATTTCCAAGTAAAACTCGTATTCGTCCACATTCCTTGTACCAAACTCCCCTTTAAAAATCATTGCATGTATGTATTTTAGCCGTAGACAAATACAAGTATGAAGTACTAGAGTTGTTGTACCAAACCCCCCCCTTTAAAAATCATTGCATGTATGTATTTTAGCCGTATACAAATACAAGTATGAAGTACCAGAGTTGTAGGATTTATTGGCTTTTGCTTTTGATTGGTTTGACTCTGTACAACAAGTAGATAAATGTTGGTACGAGGACTGATTATTTGGCTAATGAATCAAGTTGATAAAATAAGTAAAATAAGTAATAAGTAATAATTGGACAGGGTGTACGGACTGGGTAAGAAATTACGTATTCAAATTCGATTGCCTACAGGGATGTAGATATGACTAAGCAAATTGGTCAAGTAATATGACTAAGCAAATTGATCAAGTATCAAACTCAATATTTTATAAGGTGGAAAAAGATAAAACTCTATATTTGTAGACACTTGATAAAAACAAATTTGAGATCAATTCAAAAGGATATATTAGGAGATTAATGGAAACAATATATTTTATTTATGCATGCAATAAACATGCTTGCTATCAATTCAAAAGGATATATTAGGAGATTAATGGAAACAATATATTTTATTTATGGATGCAATAAACATGCTTGCTATCAATTTAAATAAGGATATATTAAGAGATTAATGGAAACTAGGTATATTTATACATGCAATAAACATGTTTGCTTTCCTCTTGCTTTTAACATATCATTAATTTACAAGAAGGTACTAGTTGGATTCACACAAAAAGGTTGAGGAAAGGATAGTCCATGACAAGGACAAAGCCACAGCAATTTTACCGGGTGGACCAAACAAACAACTTCAAAATTTTTTTTTTAAAGTAACTATAACATTGATATAAGTCTGTGTTTTTAATAAAATAAAAAAAAATCTAAACACATCTATAATTCTACATCTATTAACTATTATAATGGGAGAGATGAGGTTGGTAAACAAATAAACAATTTTTTATTTTTTTTTATGTGTGCAAACACGTGCAGCGCACGTGTTGGTAGGGTTTTTTTTTTAAATTTTGTCCTTTTCCTTCCTCCTCAACGTGCATCGCACGTGCATCATATTGGTAGGTTTTTTTTTGTTCTTTTCCTTCCTCGTCCACGTGCATCACACGTGCATCATACTAGTACATATAACTTAAACCATATAAGTTTCATATGACTCTAAGGTACATATTTGACAAAAATGACAAGATGTAACGCATATATAATTGTATATATGAAGCAAAATATTCCACAATAATATATGCAACTCAACAATTGTTACAAGCAACAAAATTAATGAACTGTTTTTACTCCTCATGAAGACTACACAATTAAAACAATATATAACTTCTTCTCAATTATTCGAATCTTGAAATTAATATGCTAAAATACATAGAAATTATAAGTCAAAACTTAAATTTACGAGGAAGAAAATATACCTCGACTAGTTAATCTCATTCTCTTCGCTAGTTGAACAATAAGTCTCTATTTCGGCTACTCGTTTTCTTTCTCACTATAAGAAACTACAATAGCATAATCTTAAACAGTAAGTTTTGGTCCGGTCATTCGGAGGTTCGAATCCTTTCGTCCAAGATTTTATCTTCTCAAAATGAAAGATTCTTCTCTTTAACAATACACCCAGTAAATTAAAAAGGTATTATTTTGAATTATTTAAAAATTTAAAATTGATGTATTTGACTGTTTTCCCAAATTACTATTTTGGCACGTGCAAAATACATGCAATGTTATAAAAATTTAAATTCTTAGAATTTTTTTGTCAATAATTATTTCCTCCCATTAATTTCTATTATTTTAATTTTTCAAATTCATTTGGATTAATAAAATTATTTTTGAAATTTATATTGAAAAAATTAACTTTTGATGAAAAAATTATTTTTTTGGCCATAATAAAACCCAAATATTTGGATTAAAATATTTTATTCTGAATAAAGGGGCCAGCCAATAGTAGGAAATCAGAGGATAAGTTCTAATATTTTATTTGATTGATTTATATAAGGAAATAATCTTTTTTGATTGTGTGAATAAATAAATGTGCAAATATTGGATTCTTGAGGACTTTGTTGCAAAATTCCTCGTGAAAACCCTAATTTCAGTCCCGACCTATATATATATAGAGGCAGTAGGCACTACAACACACGATGGATTTACCGGCGTAAATTTTCCGGCATTTTACCAGAAACGCCGGGGTAGGAAGAGACCAGGAATGGGGCGTCAAACAGGATGGTTATACACCGGCGGCCTCTATAAAACGCCGGAGAATTATGATATTCACCGGCGTTTTTTATTAAAATGCCAGTGAAGGCTATATTCATCGGCATTTTAATAAAACACGCCGGTGAAGGTATACAGATAAAGTGTACCAAAAAATCTTCTCCCATTCACCGGCGTTTTTAGTTAAAATGCCGGTATAGGGTCTTGGAATAAATTTCCCCCCAACCCTACACCATTTCCTCATTCGATTGAAAAAAAAACCCCAATTTTTTCCCCTCTCTCGCGCTCTCCTGCTTTCCCCAATTTCCCCAAACCCTATACGTATACTTTTCCCAAATTTTTTATTTCTCTCCTTTCCCCATCGACGTCCCCCTCTCCCGTCGTCGTCGTTTTCCCCCTCCCCCGCCATCGCCCCTTCCCCCATCGCCGGACCTGCCCCCTTCGCCCGCCCCCCGTCCTCCATCGCGGCCCCTCGCCATCCCCCTTCTCCCAATCTCTCTCTCCCTCTCAAAAACCGCCGTCCCCCCTCCTCCAATCAACTCAAGTAAGGAATTTCAAACCCTAAAGTTTATTCTAGTATGAATTTGAGAATATGAGAATAGGTTAATTAATGATCGGTTCTTGATTAGGGTTAGGGTTAGGGTTTTGATCGGTTCTTGATTTATCGTACTAACCGGATTTGATTCTAGTCATACTTTTGTTGTTTGTAGTTTTTTTAGGGGTTAGTATGGTTTTTAGATGAAGTTGTTTAAGCCCAAATGGGCAAAAAGTGATATTTTTGATGGGTTTCTTTGAATGGGATGAGGTTGTTTGAGTTGGAAAGGAAAAAAAAGGCAATCCTTTTGATGGGTTTTTGGTTGAATGGGTTTTGGAACAGGTTGGATGTGTACATTTATGATTACTTGGTGAAGAGGATACTTACTGGCTTTTTTGGTTGAATGGGTTCAAGCTCAAGGATCATATTATGAAATTTCTTTGTTGCTTGGGTTCTTATAAACTGAGATCATTGCCTTCTTTGTTGACATGTTATTATAAACTGATATCTTGATGTTTGGGTAAATATATATTTCGTCTTTAGGTGAGATTAGATCTTTACCATCTAAGTCATATGTGATGGACTTTTGGTTTTGAAGTTTTTTGAATTGTGATTGTTAGAAGTTGACTTCAAGAAATTTAAGGCAAGAAGTGAATTTTTGACTATTTTGCGTGGAGACACTAGAGGAAGCTTTTAGAAGCATCTGTGATGTGAAGTCTTACCAATATGAAGTTTTATAAGTTTCTATATATTGCCCCATTCACCATCTGAAAGGTTATTTGGATTGTACTTGGGCTTTAATAAGTTTCTATATATTGGGCTCACTTACGATTACCTGATAACTTATACTCCTCTCCTCACTTACGATTGAGAAGGGATTTGGACTGTACTTAATCTCTCTTTACTTAGCGTAAAGTTCATGATTTATATGCTTCATCCTATATATTGACTTATGTGTATTAGATATAGATTTACGAGGCTTTGTTGATGAAGGATGTGATGATGAAGAAGGTAGTTGATGACAATGAGGTGGTTTGGAGGATTTGGTCAATTTCATATATAGTTAAATTATTTTGGTAACTGTAAGTTCATGCTACTTTGCTACTTTTTTTGCTATCGGGTCACACTACTGACTACTTTGCTATTTTTTAAACTAGTGATGATGAGATGGGTTATGATTCTGAAGTTGCACACTACGAGTCATTGAATAAATGATTCATAGGAGTAACTAGTGATTTGTTTGAATCCTATCTGAGCCTTTTAATTTATGAACACTTTTGCTGCTGAGTGAAAGCACATTCAGTGAGCCGCTGAGTGAAAGCTTTTTAATTTATGAACACTTCTGAAGTTACATGCTCCTTTTTAATTAAATGACTACTTTTGATATACTGACTAATTAATGAGTCAGTGATTGGCAATCTACTTTTGATATACTGAGTTGCACTCACTGATTAATCTTTACCTCTTTACCTGACTAATTTTGAGTCAGTGAGTGGCACTCACAGATTGTGCTTCTCTAATTTATCATGAATCATCCTACTGAGTGCATTTTGCATATGGATCTATATTTATCATGCTTGGGTAATTTATGCCATAGTATTTGTGAGAACAACTAAATATGATTGAGTAAAAATAGTGAACAAATAGAGTTTCTTCTCATTATTTTCGAGTGAATGAGTGATGATGAGATGGATTATTCTTCTGAAGTTGCACACTATGTTTCATGATTCATTGAATAAATGAATTATAGGAGTAACTAGTGATGATTAAATCCTATCTGAGCATTTAATGATTAATCTTTACCTGACAATTTGGAGTTTTTTTAGAGTGCATTTTGCAAAATTTATGAACAATCTAGTTCATTTTGAGTCAGTGAGTGGCACTCAGGTAAAGAGGTAAAGATTAATCAGTGAGTGCCACTCAGTATATCAAAAGTAGATTGCCAATCACTGACTCATTAATTAGTCAGTATATCAAAAGTAGTCAGTGAGTAGCACTCACTGATTGTGCTTCTCTAATTTATGAACAATCCTGAGTGCATTTTGCATATGGATCTATATTGATTTGGATCTATATTTATCATGCTTGGGTAATTTATGCCATAGTATTTGTGAGAACAACTAAATTTGCTTGAGTAAAAATAGTGAACAAATGGAGTTTTTTCTCATTATTTTCGAGTGAAAGAGTGATGATGAGATGGATTATGCTTCTGAAGTTGCACACTATGTTTCATGATTCATTGAATAAATGAATTATAGGAGTAACTAGTGATGATTGAATCCTATCTGAGCTTTTTAATTTATGAACACTTTTGCTGCTGAGTGAAAGTACAATCAGTGAGCTGCTGAGTGAAAGCTTTTTAATTTATGAACACTTCTGAAGTTACATGCTCCTTTTTAACTCACTGACTACTTTTGATATACTGATTAATCTTTATGAGTCAGTGATTAGCAATCTACTTTTGATATACTGAGTGGTACTCACTGATTAATCTTTACCTCTTTACGGACTAATTTTGAGTCAGTGAGTGGCACTCACTGATTATGCTTCTCTAATTTATGAACAATCCTACTGAGTTGGCACTCACTGATTATGCTTCTCTAATTTTGAGTCAGTGAGTGGCACTCACTGATATGCAGTACTTCTTTGTTGCTAAATTCGAATGACTATATTGTTGAATTGTTATGCACTGAGAACCAGCTTAATGCAGTGCTCCTATTGGAATGACTATATTCTTCATATGCAGTGCTCCTATTGTTTGTTTTAAGAATGATCAGTGTATGATCTAATGGGTCTCTTGCATTTGGTTTTGATTATAAGAGTGCTGAATTGGTGTTTTTTTTTTTTTTTTTTTGAAAAATTTTTTTTTTTGAAATTTTTTTTTTAAAAAAAATTTAGCTGCACCGGCGTTTTTGCAAGCGCCGGTGTAGCTTTCAGAAAGAATTTGGCAGTCTATACCGGCGTTTTAAAAACGCCGGTGTAGGTGATGGCCGAAAATGGTACCCACACATTCACCGGCGTTTTCACAGCCGCCGGTGTAGTTTTAACATATACCAGCGACCGTAAAAAATGCCGGTGAATGTCCCTAAGCTACAGCGACACACGATTCAGCGACACTTGCACCGGCGATTTATAAAATGCCGGTGGTATCTACAGCGGCATTTATAAACGCCGGTAAATGTGCAAAAAAACACCGGTAAAGACTGTTAGTCTTGTAGTGAGGGGGTGGGGGCTGTTTTGTTTTTTATTTTTGGTGACTTTGGTGGCTTGGAGATTGAAGGACAAATCGCTCAAGGAGAAGAAGGGCTACTTACATTGTTAATCTTCTTCAAAGAGGTGGGTGTTTCTTCAACTCTCTTAATGTGTTATATAGTTCATAGTTGATTAGTTATTATGCTAGAGATTTTATTGGGGATCTATTGATGTGTATAGCATATATATATTTATTATTTTGCCATGAGATGAATTGTTGAGATGAATAATATACGAAGTTTAGTTTATGTTATGAAGTAAAAATCAAATCTTTATATGAGTTGAACATGAATGATTGATTCTTGAATATTATATGACGTTAGGGTATAAAAGATTGAATTTTTAACCCATAGAGTTGATTGAATGATCATACATATTGTTGTAGTTGATTAGAACTTGATAGTTTAATCTAGAAATTTATGTTTGATTGATATAATCATGAAATCTTTGACGTGTATTCACTGTTTTAATGCATATTTTTTTATAAATCGAATTCTAGTTGATTGGTACATGATATAGGGTGTATATGGACCAAAGAATCGAAGTTTAAACACCTAAAGAGCTCGGGGGTTAGGGTTGCACAGTACATGAGTTTGTACAGTGCACCGAGCACTGTGCAGACCCAGGTCTGCACTTTTTTTGGGTTTCGACCTGCTTTTTGTGCTCGGGTTTGATATGTTTTTTTATGTAGGGTTTGTGTGTGTTAGGGTTTGAGATGATCCCTAATATATATATATATAAACCTCGTAAATGGTGAGAAGTTTTGTTGATTTTAAAATCAAAGATTTCGAGGAGTAAAGTTTCATATTTTGGGAAATAAGTTTCAGATTTTGTGTATGTTTGAGTTGCGAATTCGTGTGATACTAACCTATATTTTAAATGAGTATCTCTCAGTTTTGAGAAGTTTAATGTTCAGTTTTGAATTATATATTCTCAGATTTTGAAGTTGTTTTTTTCATATTTTAAGAGATGAAAGTTTCATATTTTGAACTATGAAGTTTTAGATTTTGAGGGATAAATCCCAGAATTTAAAGTGAGTTGTTTTCAGTTTTAAATAGATTAGATTCCCAGAATTTATATTATGTTTTCATATATGGAAGTGAGAATAGAATTAAAGATGTATAATTGAATTGATCTTGTATCTATAAATGAAAGTATCAATTATGGAAGTGGATGTTCATTTATTTGAGAAGTAAGATGTTGTGGAAATCTTTTATTTACTGAAAGGCTTATATTTGATAAGATGAATTAATTTGGGGATTGATTTATAAATTCGAGTTTTTTGTCGAAAGGTGATATATTTGAAAATGAGTAAAAGAATGAATATTTGATTAATGAACCAAGTGGTGGTTTTATTTGAGAATAAGGGTTATTATAAAGAACCCTAGAGGAGGTTTGTGTTGGGTTTTGAGCTCTAAAGGCTGAGCAGGACCCTAAAACTTCGGTAGTTGAGATTATTTGTATTCGAAATTAGCCAGTGTCGGCTAGTATTCCTGGTTGGTTGAGTTAAGTCCGATAGGGTGAGCTAGCTCTAGGAGGCTGTGGTTATCTATGTTTGAACTTAAGGACAGACACTAGTTGGAGATGTGATGAAGTAAGAGCAAATATGGGTAGAGGGCCTCATATGATCTGCGGTGTGAGATAGCCCCCTGAATTATCGAGGTGTATCTCCAGATCATCTGCGGTGTGGGATTCATCTCTGGAATTATTGGGATCTAGGCGACGCTCATGGGATGTTTGTGTGATGAGGCTTCATGATGACTTGCGGTGAGAGACGATCCAAGAATTATCGAGATGTGAGTGGAAGTGTCTCCAGCTCATATGCGGTGTGGGATTGGTCTCTAGAATTACCGGGGCATAGGCCAGATACTCACAGAATGTCTAAATCTTAAGTTAGTCATGGGTATAAGTTATGCATAGCGAGAGATTAAACCATATAATGAGGTGAACACTAAGGGCTTGCCCTCGGACCTATGTTGTATGCGCGGCATAGAATCCGAACAAGTGTGCATTTGTGTTTTCTTTGATATTATTTTATGTATTTTCTTTTGCTTTTATGGTATACACTTATTCACTTAGTTTAGTTTCACTTGTTAATTTATGAATCTTTTCCATTATTGATTTATTATGTGCATAATATTCGTGGTTGTGAGACTTTGGAGGATCACTGCTTTAATCAGCATTGCGTTAGTTATATGTGACTAACGTGCCCACAGTTTTAACAATTTTGCAGGATTTAAAAGTAAGAGGTTTGAATAAGAGTTAAAGCTTGAATTTATGAGAAGATTGGAGTTTAAATGTTGAAATGAGTTGTATTAAATGCGTATTAATTTTCGTTGTGCTTTGTAATGAGAATTTTTATTTTCCTGTATTTTTGTACAGTGTTTAAGTTACATTGAAGTAAAGATTATGAATTTGTGTCTCGTATTTTCTATATTGAAATTCGGGGCGCTACACAAAGAAAACACTAATTATTCTTTATAACACCCCGCAAAATTGAGTAATGATAATTTTGTCCTCGTGTGTTACGCACGTATATTTGTACCGTTACGAGTAATATTCGTAACGTATTTTTATATAAATATCATATTCTGATTATTTATATGTTTTCCGTTTTCTCAAAACTCATTTCAATCCCATCTTTAGCCAACTCAAATATTTATTTTAATCCTTGTGTTTTACGTGTATTGCACGTATTTTCGATACATGTGTTGATTACGTATATTTTTTCGTTACGTGAAATATCCGTAACACTATCAATATGAATATTTTACGTATTTTGTATTTTTATTGTTTATGAATATTTTCCATTCTCCCGAATTTATTTTGTATTCGAATATTTATTATTTTCTTTCGCACGTATTTTACAAGTAAAGTTTCATGCATATTTTATTCCTAAAATTTTATTAAGTCATGAACTTTTCTTCTCATTTTCTAATAAAAAATGTATTATTTATTTTTTAAATAAAACTCATAGGCCTAAAGATCATCTTAAAGCCCATTAGAAAAATTATTTAAAAGAAAAGCCTCTTAGTTAATCTATATTTTTAATAAACATTTTTTATCCTACACTTGTCATATAACAAGTATATACATCTAGGCTATAAACAAATAATTAAACAAATAAATGAGAAGTGTGCACATGTGGGAAATTCAAGAGTTGGCCAATTCATGAAGGAGATGAAGAGTTGGGAGTTTGTGGTAGTAATGGTGGTGCGTGTTTACTTTTGATAATGGACATTTATATTTTTGGTAATGGGTGTCTCTTCATTCACTCATTTAACTCTATAAATACTACCCTCTTTCTTCATGAAATCTTGCACAAAAAATTAAAATAAACAAAAGATAAGAAAGATAAGAAAAGAAAAAGAGTAAAGAAAGAGAAAAAAAAAAAAAAGAGTTGTGTGAGTTCTTTCTTAGAGGAAGGAAAGCTTGCTAGGAGGAGAAGGGAGTCCCATCCTTGGAGCTAGGGGTTCATTTTCTTTCTTCAATTAAGGTGGGTGACTTTTTGAACATTTTAAAATTTAGTAGTATGCATGTGTAGGAAAATTGATATTTAAAATTGTTTATACATATGAGTAGTGATTAATTTGTGCTGATGATATTTAAATAAAATGCATTCTAATTGAGAGATTATCTTGTAGATAAGTTGAAATGATATTGTTTGAGTGCATGGTAGTACACCATGATTTGATTAAATGATTTGAATATAGATTTGTACACAAAGTTGCTAAATAATACAAAGGAATTTACTGTTTTGAATTTTGTTTGCACTTCAAAAAATTGTATTTAATAAAATAGTCAGAATATAGAGCTAAAACGTTTTTGAGAGCATCTTGTATGGGTCAGAAATATTCCTTTAAAATTTCATAAGAATTGGTGTTCGTTTACTATTTTAATAAAATCTAAACTCAAAACTGGTTAGTAGTTGGCTGGTTACTGGAAAGCTGCACATCTTTCGGGTTTTTATCAATTCAGCATTGTAAATAAAATAATTTTAGAAAAGTTAGAACTAAGAGCTTGTAGTAGACTAGTTAAACTTTTTGAAAAGTCTAAGAAATCAAATTTTCATAAAGAAATGAATTTTATATGAATTTTACAAGACTGTACAGTGGCAGTATTTCAGTATTTCAATCCTACTGTCTATCAGGTTATAGAAACAGTATTTTGAGAAAACTTATAACTAATAAATTGTAGTAGACTTTTACACCTTTATTTCGATATAAAGAACACAATTTTTCGTAAAATATATGATTTTTTATGATTTGTACAAATAGCATGAAATGCAGTTTCTGACTTTGAATTTACTGTTTTGCAAATAATACTTAAATGAGGTGATTGAAAATATATTCTCGCTGTTTTAAGTTATATTTTGGGAAAATAAAGATCATATTCATGCTTAGATGAGATGTGAACTCAAGAAATATATATATATATATATATATATATATATATATATATATATATATACACGGTTAATGATGTTAGGAATTGGTTTAAAATAAATTCAAGGAAAATGATGAGATGAGTTTTCAATGATGAATTTTAAGAGATTATGTTTTAATCTTAATTAACTTGTATTGAGAAGGTTTTGATGAATATGAAAAGTATATTGTGAAAATGAATAGGTTGAGATTGTACTTGTTGATGAATAAATAAGGATGAATGAAAGAATTTGAATGAATTATTAATACATGAACATGAGTTATAAGGGTATGAGTATCCCAAGTTGTTGAACATGAAAAAATGTTGATTCTAGAGGCTTAGTGATACCCAGGTACCGACAATAGTAATGGAAATGAATAATTGATTTTTGAGAAGTGGCCAATATGGATTGTTGTTCTCGGTATTTTTGTGTAAGACCAGTAGGAGGGTAAACTAACTCTAGGTGGTATTATTTATTTATATTCAAACTTAAGAATTAGGAACTAAGTTAAGAAGTATTAAACTTGGGCAAACATGAGCGGAGGGCCTCTATATAGTCCGGCGGTGAATTCCGGGACTATAGACTCAGTTCGGCGGTGGATTCCGGGACTGTTGTTGATTGCGATGGAGGCGAGCCTTAATTAAATCCGGAATTATGATTGATTGGGCAGTAGATTTCGGGATCATGATTAGTCGGACGGATAGTAGACCGTACTCCAGTGTATATGCATATACCGGGGCTAGAGGGACACTTGCGGAATGTTCGCAAGACGAGGATTCTATATAGTCGGGTAGTGGATCTCCGGGACTGTAATCTGTACTCGTGGAATGTCTAAACTTTGTTTTATTACTGGGTAGTTATTATGACGATGGATAAAACCCTCTAATGTGACGTACGCAGGTGCTTTCCCTCAGACCTATGTAGTATGGGATGTATAGAATCTGAACAAGTATGCATTAGTGTCATTGTAGTATAACATCTGCATTAGGTATTAAGACATTGCATATACTGACATGTTTAGTATAGTCACTCTTTACACTTTTATATGCATTCAAGTTTGTGTTTGCTAAAGTAAGAGATTTCGTTATATTACGGCATAAAGAGGATCGCCGTTTATAACATTGCGTTGGTTGTAAGCAACTGATGTTCACACAGATTTTCAGTGCAGGGCTTGATTGGATTGGCAAGGACTTAAAGACGGTTGATGATAAAGATTATATTCATGATTAAAGCTACTGATATTAGAGTTGTATTTTATTTAACTTCCAATGTGTAACTCTGTAATAAAAATTGTTATGTAATAAAAAGTTTTAATTTTCCTTGTAAAACTATATGAAATGAAGTAAAAGATCCTGTTGTACTACGAATTACATGTAAATGAAATTCGGGGTGTTACATTTTTGTTCCCCAAATTTTGAAAAATAAAGAGAACTAAGATTATTGTGATTCAAAGCTTTGGTTCTTACTGTAGCTCTCAATGATTTATCTCAAATTCCGTAATGTTCTTTATATTCTAATCCACACCTACTAAACTGAATGTACACTTTGTTCCTATTCATGGCATCTATAGTCACATGAGCCATTGAAACATATTTATGACTATATAAACTCCATTTGCTTTCTACATCGTAAGTGCTTATGATCAATGATCAACTTTAAGTAACCAGCGACACCAACTATCACACACTACAAGCATAAAAATGGTTCCAATGTAAGAAGATTTGATTGAAATATTGAGACCATCCAAGGAAGAGACGTGTTATACTATAAATTATTTGCTAAAAGCCTAAAACATAAAATGCTATAACAAATGCCTCAGTTGTCTTCTATATTGCTTTATTTTTGTCCTAGTTGATCTTAATTCGACATTAGAAGTACTAATCAACTTCAATATTGTATTATCCACTCCAGTTATCATGCCTTATTAAGCTCCAAGTAAACTATCATAAGTGATGGTTCTGAAGGTAGGCAGGTAGGTTATGAATCAAAACAAGCAAATACACACTTAAATAAGGCCTAATAATATTATATGAAAACTCATAGGAATTTCACCAAACACCTTATTTGCATGTATTTTCTTATATAACAAAAGATAACATAACTCCGTTTAAAATAATTAGGGAAATCGACTGAAATATAAAACAAAATCTGTAGTCACAGAGGAAATAAGAATAGCTTTTGAATCGTTGATCATTTAAGTTTGAATCAAATCTATAACAAATATTGTTCCTTTCTCCTAATTAAGGGTTAGAGGGTTGAGGATTTGGGGATAATTGACAAATCGGAGATAGGGAGAGAAGAGAAGAGAAATTGAAGACAATGAGAATTAGATGAGGACTGAGGAGGGCCAGGAGGTTGGGAGGGAGTGAGGTTGAGGAGCTACAGTCCGAGCAGGAGGGTTAGGGTTTCTCTGTTTGGGCAGAAGAGAGAGAGAGAGAGAGAGAGAGAGAGAGAGAGAGAGAGAAAGATAGAGGACAAAAAAAGAAATCATAACCTGCAATTGGGAGAGAAAGAATAAGAGTCAAAATGTTCACATTTCCAGTCAACTGATGGTAATGATATATATGTAGGGGGGTTTATTAAAAGTTTAGGTGGCACTTTAGGGGGGGAGGGGGCTAATTTGCGGGTGTCCCAGACCCACCTGGGCTCTGTCCCTAGTTCATGTACTAAATATTTTTCTATGTTTTTTTTTTCTACACTACTTAATTTTTTATCCCTATTCTCTAATATTATAATGGGAGAGTTGGGGTTGTGTCATTTGTAAACAAACTGGAATTTGTAGACAATCAACCAACCATCTAATCTCAACCACTCGTTTTCAAGTGGAAGTTATATTAACTATTCATTTATTCAAATGTTGTTAGTTACCATAATACTCTCAAAGTTAAATAATTATTTACAAAAGTGTCACTCATATAAAAAAAAGTTGGTACTACTAGGGGTAATTGTAAAGAATCTGGTAAGAATTTGAGATGGGTAAAAGTTGTTTTCAGGTTTGATACTAGACAACGTCATAGGCTTTATCTTTTTTTTTAAAAATCTTAGGGAGTGCATCGCACGTGCGGATTGCTAGTCTATTTAATCCAAAACAAACAAAAAAATATCTCTGTATGCGAAATTTTCTTTTCAAGTAGGTAGAATATAACTTTTTTTTAATGGTCATTTTTGAATAAATGATTTACTTTATTATATTGAGGTATAAAATGCTTTTTTTTGCCCTCTAATTGCAATTCTTCAACAGGAACCGATCTATAAAACACATGTGAATTTTCCATTCCTGTAAGGAATTTTATTGTAATTGTTTCCATTTTAAACCCAATTGGTCTGCATATAGTTAAGATTTTCTTCCAGTTATAATTGCAATAAGGAAGAAATGTTCAGAAGAAAGAAGAAAATATTTCAAAATAAGAAATGCTGGAAGAAATTAAATGCCAGAAGAAAAAAAAAAAAGACTGTATCAACCGTAATAATTGGTTTTTGACAGGAATAAATAAATAAATGCAAGAATGAATAATTGATTTCATAACACCCTATTTCATGGATTACTGTTTTATGAGAGCATAACAGCATTCACAATCGGTTGCTAAAAAATATGGCAAAATGACAAATGAAAATAGCAATAAGAGAATTTCAGTGTAACAGTGTTTTGCTATAATTTTGTCAAAGTTTCTTTTTTTTAAGCGGACGAAACAATATGTCCCGTCTCACTTTAATTTTTTTAATCTTAATACTACATTAGAATAAGTAAGTCAGTAATTATTAGTATTAGATTATTAAATTAATAAATAGGTAATTAATTGGGCTAATTAAGAGATTAAAGGGATTAATTAGTAAATTTAAACTATTTAAATGGCCCTGGATTCTAGGATGGGACATGTCCCGTCCAAGCCATTTTGACTTCAAACAGGATAACATGTCCCGTTTGACGATTTTTTTTTTTTTTGCAGACGGTACATGTTATACTGTCTGATCAGTTAAAAAAAAAGGCCAGACGATCACATTAAAAAAAAGAAAAAAAAAGGGACGGAACAACATGTTTTGTCACCTATAATTTGAGAATCGGCAGTTTGCTTCTCAAATATGAGAAGTGGCTGTAGCGATTTTGCTAAAATATGGCAAAATAGCAAACGACTGTAGGACATCGTTTCTCAAAATATGAGAAAATGACAAATATAGCAAACGACTGTGGATGCTCTAACACCCTAGATATCTAAGAAAGACCGTTTCGGATATTTATGTTCAATTATACAAAGGGATGAGGAGATTTGTGAAGATGTTATACATAGGATCCAAACAGGGTGGCTTAAGTGGAGAAGTGACAGTGGTGTTTTGTGTAACAAACATATACTATTGAAGTTGAAGGAAACATTTTATAGGACGTCTGTTAGACCAACAATGATATATGGAGCAGCGTATTGGGCAACAAAGAAACAACATGTCCAAAAAATAAGTGTAGAGGAGATGAGTATGCTAAGATGGGTGTGTGGTAAAACAAGGATTTAGAAACGAGCATATACGAGACATGTTAAAGGTAGCTTCAATCCACGATAAGTTAAGAGAGAATCGCCTCAGCTGGTTTGGACATGTCACATATAGACCTAGTAGTGCCCTCGTTAGAAAGAGTGATTTGATAAGTATTGAGGGTAGAGGAACAACTAAACTAACTTAAGTGAAAACGGTGAAAAAAGATATGATAGTTTGTGACCTTACAGAAGATATTGCGCTAAACTGAGTAGAATGGAAAACCAAAATTCATATAGCCGACCCCAACTAATTGGGAAAAAGATTTTGATGTTGTTGTTATTGTTGTTGCTGTTATGAGAGTATAACACCCTATTTCATAAATTACTGATTTATGAGGGTGGATGGCTTCGTGAGAGTCATAAATTGTTTATGGTGACCATCTAATTTCTGAAAGAAAATTATTCATTTCGTCGGTTTTTTTGCACTTTTATTTGAAAGTTTTGTGCCTTCTGAAGCTGTGGAAGGCCATAATCAGGATGATGATGATAATGATGTTTAACTGATTGCATGACCTTATAATGAAGAAGAATGACCAGTTCCTTAGAGGTCAGTTGTGTTCGGTGATTTTATTATCTAAGATTATTGTATTTGTTGTTATGCAGAATGTAGCAACACAAATATTGAGACTAATATAATCTATGTTCTGTTATGCTAACTGATATGGATAAAAATAGAACTAAATCGGGACTGTTCAAATTGGACACGAATCTTAAAGCTCGAAGAGGTAAAACGGTAATTTCACCTATAAACGGATCCTAAAATAGGAAATGGGTCTTTTCCAAACCCAATTAACCCAAAAACAGGTCTGTCTTACTGGGTCAGGCTAACAGCCCATTATGAACAAACCCAGGATCTTTAAAGAGTAATTTAAATTCATGATTATCTCTAAGAAATGGTTTGAACCAAATCTCTTATCATGAAACGATTTAAACTCTGTTTCTTATCTAAAAACACCGGGACATATAGATAAATGATTATTTCTAAACTGTCTCTAATGACGACTATAGATACCTCTCTACCTCCCTACCATAAAAAAAGTAATCAATATTTTTTCCACAAACACTCTTTCATAATCTCTTTGATTACTGACTTGAGCGTCGAAGGGTTCATCGTTGGGATCCATCCCGGTGTTTTGAACTTTTTGCAGGTCAGCAGGCAAGGTTGAGAAGCAGTCAACGCTGGCAAGAAGTCAGCAGGTTCGCTTTCATTGTTTCTAGAAGAATTCACAAATCACTTGTTTGCTCACACACCAAAATTAGCAGCAACAGATTGGCGTCGTCTGTGGGAAACAGAAGAAGCAATCCAACCACACCTCCTCGGATGAAAGTAGTTTCTAGCCATGCATCCGAAAGAAAAAATGGAAGGCAGCGGCGTCCAGCTGAAGAGCTACTCCTCTTTCTCCTCCTCCCCCACTCCAAGATGTTCTTCCTCAACCAGACCAACAGGTTCAGCAACCACAGCCAGAACAGCCTCCTCCTCAACAGGCTCCTCCCAGATCCAGGGGGCAGCCCTGGGGGGCTCCCGTCGAAGCCGTCAGGGACAACACTCTCACCATGACCATGTCTTGGTCCACAATCCTTCAACAGACTCCCTAGCCTCTGAAAGTCCTCCGGGGCTGGGAGATCTCTGACAAATCATTGTTAACTGCCAGCAAGGGTAGACCTCCGAACTCGCTTTAATGAGAGGCAAGCTATTGATGAAGTCCCTCACCCCGAGCACCGAAGGGCCCAGAGAGTTCGGTCTTCCCACAGGCCATGATCTAGAAGAACCACCTCCTCAAAGAGGCGAAGAGAGTCCCCTCCCCCCACGTCGTCAGTGGAGAAGTCTCACCCCGACAAGTCGATCAGAACCAAGAAACTGCCAAGATGGAGGGACACCAGTCACTCAGGTAGAGTTCCAGAACTTCAAAAAGGACATCTTGCGACTCAACATTACCACTGGTCATGATCAACGTGCACCTAGCCCTCACCATACCCCGAGTCATGATCAACGTGCGCCTAGTCCTCGTGTAATATTCCGTATTTTTAAATATTATTTTTAAAGGTTTATAAATGAATTAAAATAATTTTTGGAAATTATATAAATATTTTTCTAGAAATCTATCTTTTTACACGTGCAAAATACGTGCAAATATTTTCTTAAGAAGTTCAAAAGCCAAAATTTCTTCATGGAAATTCATCATTTATTATTTGGGATTTAATTGTAAATTTTCTAGATTTTTCTGATATTAATTGGATCTATTTGCAAATATTACGAAAAAGAATATCTTTTTGCAAAATTGTTATTTTGAGGGGTGAAAGTGCAAAACTATTTTTCTGGACTTTTCAACAGTGCCGGCTGAAAATAAGGTGTCTATTTTATTTCTAAATCTCAATTTAATTGGTTTTATCAAGTTTCCAAGTATAGGGATCTATTTATGTAAAGTTATATTTTAAAGGGGTTATTTTGCAAATGTATTTAAAAAAAACCCTAATTCTCCTATCCCGGGTATTTAAAAGAAAGAAGTGCAACCGTCTTTTGCTGCACAACACAAGGACTTATTATTTTTTATGAGATTTAAGAAGAGGATCTTGGATTTCGCAAAAAAAAAAACTTTCTTATCAAGATTTCTTCATTTGAGGTGAGTGACTTGTTTGTTTTGCTTGTGTATTTTGCATGTGAGTGATGTAAATTGTTTTTTTTTTTATATTTTTGTTTGTTCTATTGAATGTTGTATTGTATGTGAGTGATTTGTTTGTCTCCTTTCATTTTGTGAATGTTGTACGATGGATCTTGGATGTTGAATTCTATTTGCTAGAAAGCATGTTTATGGTTTGAATATGAATATGCACATTATGAATTTGGATGGATGGATGAAAATTGGATCTTGTGAAACCCTAGTTGTGGTGAATAAGATTGTATGTGGGTAGTCTATCTCTTTTGGGATTAATGTGGAATTGATTGAATATGGTGGATTTTATACATAAACCTAATAAAGATGAGATTTTTATTACTTTTGAGTATTGGTTGAATACAAATTAAATATGGCGTTGTTATCAATTGATTGTGGTTGTAAGTTGAAATGGTAATTCAATTTTGAGAAATGTGAAAGGAAAAGTATGAATCAAGAGATCATGATATGAAAATCGAAATTTGGAAATTAGTTAAGCTGAGGAAATATACTTAAATTGGGGATTTTCTTTGAGATTTAGTATTTATATGGTTTGGATCTAAATACTAAACTATTTCGGTGATCAGTGAAAATTTAAGAAAATTCAATATTTGACTATATGCACAATTCATGTTTTAAACGAAAGAAATCAGCAAAATCTTTATTTTTATAAATTCAAGTAGTTTTGATTTAGTTTTATGGACTATTATATGTCCTACAAGTTGTATTTGATCATATAAGAAATAAGCTTTTCGTAGAAACCGTTTTCATTAAGTAAAACTACGTATTGGTTGAGATGTGCACAACCAAAAGTATGCAGTCTGTAGGTCGACAGTCGACTGGTATGACTTCTCAGTCGACCGACACGACCCGGCTGCTATATTTCCTAGTTTTTCTTGAAATTTCGTTCGGGACAGTCGACTGAAGACTTTTACAGTCGATTGGTGCCACTTAAAATTATTTTCTCGAAGTTATTGTATTTTCATTCTGGACAGTCGACCGATGGTTTTAATAGTCGACTTATAACACTTAGATATTTTTCTTAAAACCATGAAATTCTCTTTTTGAACCGTCGACTTATGCTTGTTATTAGTCGACTGATACTGATGTATCTTTATATTTTGAATGTTCTTTCAACTGATTTATTCTCTAATTGTTTTAATCTATAACTTACTATTCTATACTTTATCTTCTACTGAACATATGTTTTCAAGTTGTTTTGACTAAGCAATTCGTATTAGAAGACTGGTTGGGATATTTGAGTGTGAGTCTCTAGAGGGTGTGTGTGACCCTAGTATACCGGCAGTTGAGATATTTATGTTTGGGCCTGTTGAGGCATTTTAGTTGATCAGTTGTTTGAGTTAAGTCCGGTAGGGTACACCAACTCTAGGAGATTCGTCAAGTAATTAAATAACCAAAAAATAATAAGGACAGGCACTAGTGGTGATACGATGAACGGGAACATGGGTTATGGACCTCAGTATGGCTTGCGGTGTGAGATAATCCCTGAAATTATCCAGTGTGTGAGTGAAATAGTCTCCAGAATTACCGGTGGTGTGGGATTGATCTCCGAAATTATCGGGGTCGAGGCGACGCACATGTGGTATTCGTGTGATGAGGTGCCATCTTTGGCTCGAGGTGGTGCTGCAGGGTTTAGGGGCATCTTTGGCTCAGTTGAGGCTGCAGCCGTCCTTGAGAGAGAGGATTGTGGAAGGTCAGAGATCAGACTCAGAGATTCAAAAGATGTTGCAACAGGTTTCAGAGGGCAGACTATCAGAGTTTCGTGTCCAAGATGGAGTTCTTTGGATGGGTGAGAGGTTGTGTATTCCGGATAATGCAGATTTGAGAGATAGTATCTTGCAGGAAGCGCACAGTACATTGTTGTCAGTTCATCCAGGAGGCACAAAGATGTACAGGGACATCAAACAGCACTTTTGGTGGTCTGGTATGAAGCGGGATGTAGCAGATTTTGTGGCAAGGTGTCTGACTTGTCAGCAGATCAAAGCAGAAAATCAGAGACCTGGAGGTTTGTTACAGCCGTTGCCCATTCCGGAGTGGAAATGGGAGAATATCAGTATGGATTTCATCACGGGTTTGTCGAGGAGTTCGAAGGGCAATGACTCGATCTGGGTTGTTGTGGACCGTTTGACTAAGTCGGCTCACTTTCTAGCCATGAAGATTACTTGGTCGATGGAGAAATCGGCTGAGTTGTACATTGGTGAAATTGTGAGACTTCATGGAGTTCCTGTGTCGATTGTATCCGACAGAGATGCAAGGTTCACTTCAAGATTTTGGAAGAGCCTACAAGCAGCTTTAGGCACCAGAACTGATTTCAGTACTGCTTTTCATCCACAGACCGATGGTCAGACGGAGAAAGTGAATCGAGTGCTGGAAGACATGTTGAGGGCTTGTGTTATGGATTTTGGTGGTAGTTGGAAGAGATACTTGGCATTGGTTGAGTTTGCTTATAATAACAGTTACCATGCGAGTATGGGGATGGCACCGTATAAGGCTTTGTACGGGCGGAGGTGCAGGACACCTGTTGTTGGTATGAGGTTGGCGAGAGGCAGATGTATGGTCCTGAGATCGTACAGTAGACATCGGAGCAGATTGAGCTAATTCGCAAGAGGTTGGTCGAGGCTCAGAGTCGGCAGAAGAGTTATGCTGATACTCGACGAAGAGACTTGGAGTTTGAGGTTGGGGATGCAGTTTTCCTCAAGCTTTCTCCGACCAAAGGAGTGATCAGGTTTGGTAAGGGAGGCAAGTTGGCGCCAAGGTATATTGGGCCATACAGGATCATGGAGCGGATTGGCAAGACAGCATATAGATTGAAGCTTCCAGAGGAGTTGGCACAAGTGCATGATGTATTCCATGTGTCATTGTTGAGGAAGTATGTGCCAGATCAGAATCATCAGTTGGTAAAGATTCCTGAAGATCTACAGGTGAACTTGAGTTACAAGGAACAGCCTGTTGAGATCGTTGATCGTAGGGAGAAAGTTCTTAGGAGCAAGGTGATACCTATGGTCAAGGTGTTGTAGAGGAATCAGCAGTTTGAGGAGGCTACTTGGGAGCCAGAGGATCGCATGCAGAAGGATTTCCCTGAGCTTTTTGTATGAGTGTATTTCTTTTATGTGATTGTGATTCTTTTGAATGATAGTACCAATGATTGAGTAAAGTTGTATTCCTTCTATTTCGATTGTGTTGTCATATGCAATTGTATGCTTCCATTTATGAGACATTGTTTTTCCTTGTTAGTATGTTGTTTGGACTCATTAGTAGTAGTTCTGAGGACAGAACTCTTCTAAGGAGGGAGTGATGTAGAACCCCGTATTTTCAAATATTATTTTAAATATTCGAAAATGAATTTAAATGAATTTCTGAGGATTTAATAAATATTTTCAGAAAAATTTATCTTTTTACACGTGCAAATACTTTTTGAGAAGCTTGAAAAGTTAAGTTTTCTTCATGAAAAATCATTATTTAATATTTGGGATTTATTTAGTATTTTTCCAGATTTTTCTGAAATTAATTGGAACTATTTGCAAATTTTGAGAAAAGAAGGACCTTTTAGCAAATTTGACATTTTTAAGGTTAAAATGTAAAATGTGTAATTCTGGACGTTTTGAACGGTATTGGTTGAGATTTAGAATTATATTTTCCTTTAAATCCTAATTTAAATGAATTTTGATCGAATTTCCAAGGCTAGACCTATATATGTGAAGTTGTATTTTGGAAAGGATTATTTTGCAAATTGGGTAAAACCCTAAACCTAATCCCGGATATTTCAAGGGATTTTTCCAGCCGTCATTTGTTGAGAATATACAGAATTTTGGTGATTTGTTTTGGCGGAGGAAGAGGAAGTTTTGACCTAGCAAAAGGAAGGCTTTTTCGTGGATTTTCTCAATTCAAAGGTGAGTGACTTTGTTTTTGTTTTGTTTGATTTGGTGAGTGATATAAAATTGGTTTGTTGTTTTGATCTATGTATGCGAGTGACAATGTTGTTTTGATTTGATGTTGTGAATGATATGGATCTTATATTGTGGTATGGTTCATGTGAACAATTGTTGTTGTTTGGACCATGTACGTATGAATGACTAGTAGATCTTGGTTTATAAAATTGTGTTGCTAAAAAGCATGTTAAGATTTGATTATGGTTATGAACGGATGGTTGAACATCTGGACATTGAGTTTATAAATCAAATTTTGATTTAGAGTTGTGAAAGAAATTTAGTTTTGAGTAACCCTAAAGAAGAACTAGAATTTAGAACATGAGAACTTGAGTTTTGACATATTCGATGTTTTGAGTAATATATCCATAATGAGGATTTGTTGAGATTTGTCATTTTACCTGAATACGAACTATTTTTCACCAACAATGAATCTTTAGAAAACTTCAGTTTTGATTTTGTATTCAGACCTAATTTATGAAAACAGTAGGCCGACAGTCGACTGGTCTACTATTCAGTCGACTGGTATGACCCTGCTGTTGTTTCTTCAGATCTTTTGAAATCCCCTCTGGACAGTCGACTAGACTCTTATGCAGTCGACTGGTGTCCTGAGATCTTTATTTTGTAAAATTATTTCAGTCCTTTCTGGACAGTCGACCATGACCTCTTTAAGTCGACTTATATACTTAGAACATTTTCTTGAGAATTATTGGAATTTTGTCTCGATTAAGTCGACTGATGGCTTTCAAGTCGACTGTTATGACTTAGTTTATTTTTGTAAAATTTTGGATATTTGTCCTCTGGACAGTCGACTTACTACAGTATAAGTCGACTGGTACTGATGAGTTTTTGTAACTTGAGTGTTCCTTTGAATGATTGGTTCTCAGATAATTCAGTCTATACTAAATATTCAGTTAAGCATTTGATTCTAAGATATTCAGTTAAGTATTTGATTTAAGATATTCAGTTGAGCCACTTTGTTTAGTGGAACTTTGGTTTAGACATTTGAGTTGAGTCTCTAGAGGTGTGTGACCCTAGTATATGTTGAGTTATTTTGTTGAGGCCCGTAGAGGCATTTCAGTTATTCAGTTTTGAATTTAGGCCGGTAGGGTACACCACTCTAGGAGATTCGTTAAGTAATTAAATAACCCAAAAATGATAAGGATAGGCACTAGTGGTGATATGATGAACGGGAACATGGATTATGCACCTCAGTATGGCTTTAGATGTGGGATTTAATCTTCGGAATTATCCAAGTAACTTACTTAAGGTGTGGGATTTATCTCCGGAATTATCCAGGTAAATTACCTGCGATGTGAGATATATCTCCGGAATTATCCAGGTAGTTACTTGCGGTGTGGGATTGATCTCCAGAATTATCAAAGTCGAGGCGACGCACATGGGGTATTCATGTGATGAGGGTCATTGTTTCGGTGTGGGATTTAATCTCCGGAATTATCCAAGTGAATTACTTGAGGTGTGGGATTTATCTCCGGAATTATCTAGGTAAAATACCTGCGGTGTGAGATATATCTCCGGAATTATCCAAGTAAATTACTTGCGGTGTGGGATTGATCTCCGGAATTATCGGGGCAAGGGCTAGTACTCACAGTTTATCTTTATCTCGTAGTAGTCATCGTGTTAGGAATAGTTGCATAGCAGGGATTGAACCTTATAATGTGGAGATGTTAAGGGCTTGCACCGAACCTATGTAGAATGGGATGCATAGACTTCGACAAGTATGTATTAGAGAGTCCGCATATAGACTTTGTGTTGTCTTGACTTGGTTTTATGCATGTGTTTTCCAGTTTTCCTACACTTGACACTTAGACTAGATGCACTTGTTGTTTTCATTCTATGATGTTTTCATGCTTTACATCTTTGTTATTCCTCAGTCATTTATCATTGTGGTTAATACATGTTGTTGATGACTTTATGTTTTACGATTGAATTATGTTGTTTGTTTTATGTCACTCACACCATTTATGGCTAACCTCTTTAGTTTTGGGGGTTAGGGATCATCTCTAGCCTCATATGTTGCAGGTTGTTGCTTAAAGTTGGAGGTTGATTGCTTGAGTTGGTTTTTGAGATAAATTGATTCATAAGAGTTTTGTGTAAATTTGTAAAAGCAGTTTTGAGATAATTTGAGTTCTAAATGACAGAAAATATTGTTTGAGTTGTTTTGAATTCTGTTGTGATTTGTAAAAGTTTGTTGTAATAAAAGTTGAAAATTTTAGTGATGTTGGTTGTGTTTAATATTATATTGAAGTGGATTGC
Organism: Hemerocallis citrina; assembly: GCA_017893485.1. Taxonomy (NCBI): domain Eukaryota; kingdom Viridiplantae; phylum Streptophyta; class Magnoliopsida; order Asparagales; family Asphodelaceae; genus Hemerocallis; species Hemerocallis citrina. The sequence goes on along the minus strand of CM030359.1, from coordinate 330,614,868 downwards.
TGGGTTTGTGCCACGTATTTTCTAAGATATCTTATTAGAAATTCGGGGCGCTGCAATGCAGTTTTCTTTTGTAGCCACAAACTTCATGATTTAGTTGGGATGATGAATTAATGGAGAAACATATATGCTTATATACTGGAAATTTTCATTTTCTTTTATTGTTAAAGAATCTGAGTTCATGCATCTGATTGCCTTCTTAGCATGTTTTTTTTTTACCAAAATGGGTTAACTGTCAACTAGAGGATGCTGGCTGTATACCAAAATCCTCCAAATCTGTACAAGAATTGGGTGAGAACAAACCTTGTGCAGTTTTCTTTTGTAGCAACAAACATCATGATTTAGTTGGGATGATGAATTAATGGAGAAACATATATGCTTAGTTACTGGAAATTTTCATTTTCTTTTACTGCGAAAGAAGCTGAATTCATGCATCTGATTTCCTTCTTAGCATGATTTTTTTACCAAAATGTGTTAACTGTCAACTAAGGATGCTGGCTGTATACCAAAATCCTCCAAATCTGTACAAGAATTGGGTGACAACAAACCTTGTGCAGGTTTCTTTTGTAGCCACAAACATCATGATTTAGTTGGGATGAATAATTAATAGAGAAACATATATGCTTATATACTGGAAATTTTCATTTTCTTTTACTGTGAAAGAAGCTGAATTCATGCATCTGATTGCCTTCTTAGCATGTTTTTTTTACCAAAATGGGTTAACTGTCAACTAGAGGATGCTGGCTGTATACCAAAATCCTCCAAATCTGTACAAGAATTGGGTGAGAACAAACCTTGTGCAAGTTTCTTTTGTAGCCACAAACATCATGATTTAGTTTGGTATGATGAATTAATGGAGAAACATATATCTTTAGATACTGGAATTTTTCATTTTCTTTTACTGCTAAAGAATCTGAGTTCATGCATTTGATTGCCTTCTTAGCATGTTTTTTTTACCAAAATGTGTTAACTGTCAACTAAGGATGCTGGCTGTATACCAAAATCCTCCAAATCTGTACAAGAATTGGGTGACAACAAACCTTGTGCAGGTTTCTTTTGTAGCCACAAACATCATGATTTAGTTTGGGATGATGAATTAATGGAGAAACATATATGCTTAGATACTGGAAATTTTCATTTTCTTTTACTGCTAAAGAATCTGAGTTCATACATCTGATTGCCTTCTTAGCATTTTTTTTACCAAAATGTGTTAACTGTCAACTAAGGATGCTGGCTGTATACCAAAATCCTCCAAATTTGTACAAGAAATGGGTGAGAACAAACCTTGTGCAGGTTTCTTTTGTAGCCACAAACATCATGATTTAGTTTGGGATGATGAATTAATGGAGAAACATATATGCTTAGATACTGGAAATTTTCATTTTATTTCACTATCAAAGATGCTGAATTCATGCATCTGATTGTCATCTTAGCATGATTTTTTTACCAAAATGTGTTGACTGTCAAAGATGGATGCTGTATGTATACCAAAATCCTCCAAATCTGTACAAGAATTGGGTGAGAACAAACCTTGTGCAGGTTTCTTTTGTAGCCACGAACATCAATGGTTTAGTTGGGATGAAGAATTAATAGAGAAATATATATGCTTAGATACTGGAAATTTTCATTTTCTAGTACTGTTAAAGAATCTGAGTTCATGCATCTGATTGCCTTCTTAGCATGTTTTTTTTTACCAAAATGGGTTCACTGTCAACTAAGTATGCTGTATGTATACCAAAATCCTCCAAATCTGTACAAGATTTGGGCTGAACAAACCTTGTGCAGGTTTCTTTTGGAGCCACAAACATCATGATTTAGTTGGGATGATGAATTAATGGAGAAACATATATGCTTAGATACTGGAAATTTTTATTTTCTTTTACTGTCAAAGAAACTGAATTCATGCATCTGATTGTCATCTTAGCATGATTTTGATTGTCATTTTCATTATCTTTTACTGTTAAAGAAGCTGAATTCATGCATCTGAAGATTTAAGATCCATGATGGCAAATTTTGATTGGGCTGTGATTGGATTGTTTAGTGGCTGTCGTCTATGTTCTTAATTGGGCTATGATTAGAAAGAGAGGGCTCGAGTGGTGATCTGGAAACCCATATAGAGACATCTCGTTTATAATAATTTATTATTATTGTTGTTCTTGTCGCTCTTGCTGTTGTTGCTGATGTCTCTTTATGTGCGTTTGCTGAAGAGAAAGCAGGGATGAGAGAGAGATGAGGAAAATGCCGCTATGTTAGCCTGGTGTATCCTCATTCTCTACCATTGGATGAGAGAGATGAGGAAAATGCCGCTATGTTAGCCTGGTGTATCCTCATTCTCTACCATTCTCTGTTTCCATTTCTGGCTTCTATATTTGGTTTCCTTCCACGATGACAGTTCCTTAAAACTACACTTGATATGAGCCCCTTCTTATTTTACTTATTTTTCTTATATTTGGTTTACTGTTGAACTAAATTATTGTTTTTTTTATAGAGCGGTCACCCAGATCAAGGAAATTCTGATGATCAGCACTGAAGCTACTCGAGGGGTATGGATCTGTGGTCGGCGGCCTCTAGTTGTAGTTGTTATGTTGTTCTTGTTGTTGTTATGTTCTGTATTGTTGTTTTAAGTAGTTGTTGAGATATTTGGGATGTTAATTACTGTATTTGTTAATTATGATGTTAATTAAGTGGTGAATTTGGACGATTAATGGACTATGTGTGAAACTTTATTATCTTAATTAATTCTTGTGTTTGGTTGTGATTTGCGCATTAATATGCCTGAAATTGGTTGATTCAGTTGTGAATTAGTTTACAGGTTTTTTAAATGAAATTGTGAATTGAAATCGAATGAAAAATTGGAGCAGGAAAAACCAACGAGCATACACCGGCGTTTCATAGAACGCCGGTGTATCTAATTGTTTAGTTGAAAATTTCGTTAGAGAGGCGTTTCCACACAGGCGAGTGTACTCGTAAGTTGCAGCACTCCTAAGATACATCGGCGTTTTATAAAATGCCGGTGAATATCTATATGGCGGCGTTTTATGACACGGCGGTGTTTGTAAGTAGGGAAAGAAGGGCGCTTAGAAACAAGCATACACCGGCGCTCTATGACCGCCGGTAAATATTACACATTCCCCGGCAATTGTACAATCGCCGGTGAAAAGATATATACCGGCGGTATGTGACCGCCGGTGAATGTATATTGGGGGAAAGAACGACACCCAGAAATCGCCATATACCGGCGTTTGTCTGGCCGCCGGTGTATTTTAAAGATATACCGGCGTCCAGTTAAAACGCCAGTGAATGTGCCTATCTTTCCGCGACGCTCGATTCGGCGGCATTTGCACCGGCATTTTTATAAACGCCGGTGAATGTTTCACCGGCGTAAAAAAATGCCGGTGAAGGTCTAAAAAAACACCGGCAAATAGGTTCTGTGTTGTAGTGTGGATCGTGTTGTGGTGCTCTAACTTTTCCCTCATTTTGCAGTATTCAGAATGGATGGACCCAGAACCAGGAATGGTAACAATGGTGATGAAGCTAGAAGTTCCCAAGGAACTTGAATTGATCTCGAGGCCGAATTTGCCAGGGTGTATCAGACTTTGAATGCACTAATAACAGCTAATTTGGCTCAGAATCAGAACCAAAATCAGAATCATGGAGCTGGACCAGGATTGGTTAACGCCGATCCCATCAAGCAGATCGAGTCCTTTAAGAGGATGAGGCCGCCAGTTTTTGAGGGGCAATCTGATCCAAACAAGGCTGATGATTGGATTAGGCGGATGGAGACAATCTTCGAGGTCTCAGAAACTCCGGCAGCCAATAAGGTGAAGTTGGCCACTATGCAATTGGAAAAGGACGCTGGTGTTTGGTGGCAAACGGTAAAGAGGACTTTGGGGAACCAGCAGATGACTTGGGAGGCTTTTCTGGAAGAATTCAGGGATCGTTTCTTTTCCCTGGATATTCAGGAGAAGAAGGCGACCGAATTCTTGAATCTGCAGCAGGGCAGCATGACTATGCGAGAGTATGAGACCAAGTTTGCTCAGCTATCGAGGTATGCACCGGAGCTGATAGTTGATGAGGTGAAGAAGGCCAAGAAGTTTGAGCAGGGCTTGAGGCCAAACTTGAGGTCGAGAATGATTCCGTTGGGCATAAGGAGGTTTGACAAGCTGGTCAGGAGAGCAGCTATGACAGAAGAAGACATGGACCAGTTGCAAAAGAAGCAAGAGACCTGGAACAGGAACAAGAGGCCAGCATCAGGTCAGAGTGGGAAGGGATTCCCAGCGAAGCAAGTCAAGTTCAGTGGTTCAGTGCAGAAGGCACCTGCAACTCAGGAAGTGACTTGTTACTACTGTAAGGAGACGGGTCATTACAGGTCAGCGTGTCCTAAGTTGGCAAAGTAGACTTGTTTTCAGTATGGGCAGGCGGGACATTCTAAGCCTCATTGTCCACAATTGAGGAAGGATGGTCCAGGTGGAATATATTCCAGAGGCAAGGGCGAGTGTTCGCATTAACCGAGGAGGATGCGGGTAACTCGGAAGATGTGATCTAGGGTATGCAAGAGTTTCGATTTTATTTTTAATCAATGTAATAAGTAAAACTTTTATTTTGAGAATAATTGGAGATTGAGAATCATTCTTCATGTAACAGGAATTGTTTTGATTAATGGAATTAAGGCAAAAGTTTTATTTGATACTGGTTTTTCGCATACTTTTGTGTCGCCCAATTTTGCAAAGGTCTTAGGTATGGAGCCTAAGTTGTTTCTAGGCAAGGTTTTGTCGATGGCAACGCCGTCAGATGAAGAATTGATTGCTGATCGATATTACGAGGGCTGTGATATCGAGATTGGCGGGAGATTATTCGGCATTGATCTGATTGAGCTGCAAGTCTTAGGAGTGGATGAGATCGTGGGCATTGATTAGATGGCAATATATGATGGGTCAATGAGGATGTGCATTGACTACCGTGAGTTGAATAGGGTAACTATTCAGAACAAGTATCCACTTCCGCAGATTGATGATTTGTTCGACTTGCTTCGAGGAGCAGCTGTGTTTTCGAAGATTGATTTGAGATCAGGGTATCATCAGGTTTGAGTCAAGGAGGAAGATGTGAGTAAGACAGCTTTCAGGACTCATCATGGGCTCTACGAGTTTTTGGTGATGCCATTTGGGTTGATGAATGCGCCAGCAGTGTTCATGGATATGATGAATCGGGTTTTGAGGCCATTTAATAACTCCTTCGTAGTGGTTTTCATCGACGATATTTTGGTGTATTCAAAGTCGAAGGAGGAGCATTCTATGCACTTGACAGTGGTGTTACAGAAATTGCAGGAGCATAACTTGTATGCCAAGTTGTCGAAGTGTGAGTTTTGGAAGTTTCAGGTAGCTTTCCTTGGTCATATCCTTTCTAAGGAGGGAGTGTCCACTAATCCTCAGAAAGTTGAAGCAGTAAAGGATTGGCCTAGGCCAACGTCTGTGAAGGAAGTCAGGAGTTTCTTGGGTTTGGCTGGTTACTACAGGAGATTCATCTGGGGTTATTCTCAGATTGCAGTTCCTTTGACAGGTTTGACCCGAAAGAATGTGGCATTTTCATGGACTGATAAGTGTGAGGCGAGTTTCCTTGAGTTGAAGGAGAGGTTGACTACTGCACCTATCTTAGCTTTGCCACAAGCTGGGAGGAATTATGATATCTTCAGTGATGCATCTCTCAGAGGTTTGGGTTGTGTCTTGATGCAAGAAGGCAAGGTTATTGCTTACGGTTCGAGGCAATTGCGTCTGCATGAGAAGAATTATCCGACGCATGATTTGGAGCTAACAGCTATTATCTTTGCCATGAAGAAGTGGAGGCATTATGTTTATGGTGAGAAGGTCAATATGTACACCGACCACAAGAGCCTGAAGTACATTTATCAACAAAAGGATCTTAATCTTCGGTAGAGAAGGTGATTGGAAGTATTGGAAGATATTCGTCCTCAGATCAAGTATCATCCGGGCAAGGCGAATGTGGTAGCTGATGGACTTAGCAGGAAGAGTAGTTTATCAAGTTTGATCACTACTCGAAGCGAGTTGGCAGCGGAGATTGATCAGGCAGGTATCGAGGTAGTGCTGCAAAGTTTAGGGGCATCTTTGGCTCAGTTGAGACTGCAGCCTTCCTTGAGAGAGAGGATTGTAGAAGGTCAGAGATCAGATACAGAGATTCAGAAGATGCTGCAACAGGTTTCAGAAGGCAAGCTATCAGAGTTTTGTGTCCAAGATGGAGTTCTTTGGATGGGTGAGAGGTTGTGTGTTCCGGATAATGCAGATTTGAGAGAGAGTATCTTGCAGGAAGCACACAGTACCTTATTGTCAGTACATCCCGGAGGCACGAAGATGTACAAGGACATCAAACAGCACTTTTGGTGGTCTGGTATGAAGAGGGATGTGGCAGATTTTGTGGCAAGATGTCTGACTTGTCAGCAGATCAAAGCAGAAAATCAGAGACCTGGAGGTTTGTTATAGCCGTTGCCCATTCCGGAGTGGAAATGGGAGAATATCAGTATGGATTTCATCACAGGTTTGCCGAGGAGTTCGAAGGGCAATGACTCGATTTGGGTTATTGTGGACCGTTTGACCAAGTCGGCTCACTTTCTAGCCATGAAGATTACTTGATCGTTGGAGAAATTGGCTGAGATGTACATTGGTGAGATTGTGAGGCTTCATGGAGTTCCTGTGTCGATTGTTTCTGACAGGGATGCAAGATTCACTTCAAGGTTTTGGAAGAGACTACAAGCAGCTTTGGGCACCAAAACTAATTTCAGTACCGCATTTCATCCACAGACTGAGAGGGTGAATCGAGTGCTGGAAGATATGCCGAGGGCTTGTGTCATGGATTTCGGTGGTAGTTGGGAGAGATACTTGGCATTGGTTGAGTTTGCTTATAACAACAGTTACCATGCGAGTATCGGGATGGCACCGTATGAGGCTTTGTACGGGCGGAGGTGCAGGACACCTGTTTGTTGGTACGAGGTTGGCGAGAGACAGATATTTGGTCTTAAGATCGTACAGCAGACGTCAGAGCAGATTGAACCGATTCGCAAGAGGTTGGTCGAGGCTCAGAGTCGGCAGAAGAGTTATGCTGATACTCGACGAAGGGACTTGGAGTTTGAGGTCGGGGATGCATTTTTCCTCTAGGTGTCTCCGACCAAAGGAGTGATCAGGTTTGGTAAGGGAGGAAAGTTGGCGCCAAGGTATATTGGGCCATACAGGATCGTGGAGCGGATTGGCAAGACAACATACAGATTAGAGCTTCCAGAGGAATTGGCACAGTTGCATGATGTATTCCATGTGTCATTGTTGAGAAAGTAAGTGCCAGATCAGAATCATCAGTTGGTAGAGATTCCTGAAGGTTTACAGGTGAACTTGAGTTACAAGGAACAGCCTGTTGAGATCGTTGACCGTAGGGAGAAAGTTCTTAGGAGCAAAGTGATATCTATGGTCAAGGTGCTATGGAGGAATCAGCAGTTCGAGGAGGCTACTTGGGAGCCAAAGGATCACATGCAGAAAGATTTTCCTGAGCTTTTTATATGATTTTATCTTGCTTATGTGATGACATTTCTTTGGATGATTGTAATATTGGACTAAGTTGTATTTCTTTTATTTGATTATGTCCTTCTATGTGAATGTTTGAATTATGGTTTATTTATGAGATTTCAATTTCCTTATTTATTCTTGTTTGGACCCCATTAGCAGTAGTTCTATGGACAGAACTCTTCTAAGGAGGGAGTGATGTAATATCTTGTATTTTTAAATATTCTTTTTAAAGGTTTATAAATGAATTAAAATGATTTTTGGAGATTTAATAAATATTTTTCTGGAAATCTATCTTTTTACACGTACAAAACACGTGCAAATATTTTCTTGAGAAGTTCAAAAGCCAAAATTTCTTCATGGAAATTCATCATTTATTATTTGGGATTTAATTGTAATTTTTCTAGATTTTTCTGATATTAATTGGATCTATTTGTAAATATTTCGAAAAAAAAAGGATCTTTTTGCAAAATTGTTATTTTGAGGGGTGAAAGTGCAAAACTATTTTTCTGGACTTTTCAACAGTGCCGGCTGGAAATAAGGTGTCTATTTTACTTTTAAATCTCAATTTAATTGGTTTTATCAAGTTTCCAAGTATAGGGATCTATATATATAAAGTTATATTTTAAAGGAGTTATTTTGCAAATGTGTTTTAAAAAAAACCCTAATTCTCCTATCCCGGGTATTTAAAAGAAAGAAGTGCAGCCGTCTTTTGCTGCATAACACAAGGTCTTATTATTTTTTCTGAGATTGAAGAAGAGGATCTTGGATTTCGCAAAAGAAAGACTTTCTTATCAAGATTTCTTCATTTGAGGTAAGTGACTTGTTTGTTTTGCTTGTGTATTTTGCATGTGAGCGATGTAAATTGTTTGTTGTTTTATTTTTGTTTGTTCTATTGAATGTTGTATTGTATGTGAGTGATTTGTTTGTCTCCTTTCATTTTGTGCATGTTGTACGATGGATCTTGGATGTTGAATTCTATTTGCTAGAAAGCATGTTTAGGGTTTGAATATGAATATGCACATTATGAATTTGGATGGATGGATGAAAATTGGATCTTGTGAAACCCTAGTTGTGGTGAATAAGATTGTATGTGGGTAGTCTATCTCTTTTGGGATTAATGTGGAATTGATTGAATATGGTGGATTTTATACATAAACCTAATAAAGATGAGATTTTTATTACTTTTGAGTATTGGTTGAATACAAATTGAATATGGCGTTGTTATCAATTGATTGAGGTTGTAAGTTGAAATGGTAATTCAGTTTTGAGAAATGTGAAAGGAAAAGTATGAATCAAGAGATCATGACATGAAAATCAAAATTTGGAAATTAGTTGAGCTGAGGAAATATACCCAAATTGGAGATTTTCTTTGAGATTTGGTATTTATATGGTTTAGATCTAAATACTAGACTATTTCGGTGATCAGTGAAATTTTAAGAAAATTCTATATTTGACTATATGCACAATTCATGTTTTAAATGAAAGAAATCAGCAAAATCTTTATTTTTATAAATTCAAGTAGTTTTGATTTAGTTTTATGAATGTCCTACAAGTTGTATTTGATCATATAAGAAATAAGCTTTTCGTAGAAACCATTTTCATTAAGTAAAACTACGTATCGATTGAGATGTGCACAACCAAAAGTATGCAGTCTGTAGGTCGACAGTCGACTGGTATGACTTCTCAGTCGACCGACACGACCCGGCTGCTATGTTTCCTAGTTTTTCTTGAAATTTCGTTCGGGACAGTCGACTGAAGACTTTTACAGTCGACTGGTGCCACTTATAATTATTGTCTCGAAGTTATTGTATTTTCACTCTGGACAGTCGACCGATGGTTTTAATAGTCGACTTATAACACTTAGATATTTTTCTTAAAACCATGAAATTCTCTTTCTGGACCGTCGACTTATGCTTGTTATTAGTCGACTGATGCTGATGTATCTTTATATTTTGAATGTTCTTTCAACTGATTTATTCTCTAATTGTTTTAATCTATAGCTTACTATTCTATTCTTTATCTTTTACTGAACATATGTTTTCAAGTTGTTTTGACTAAGCAATTCATATTAGAAGATTGGTTGGGATATTTGAGTGTGAGTCTCTAGAGGGTGTGTGTGACCCTAGTATACCGGCAGTTGAGATATTTATTTTTGGGTCTGTTGAGGCATTTTAGTTGATCAGTTGTTTGTATTAAGTCCGGTAGGGTACACCAACTCTAGGAGATTCGTTAAGTAATTAAATAACCTAAAAATAATAAGGACAGGCACTAGTGGTGATATGATGAACGGGAACATGGGTTATGGACCTCAGTATGGCTTGCGGTGTGAGATAATCCCCGAAATTATCCAGGTGTGAGTGAAATAGTCTCCGAAATTACTGTGGTGTGGGATTGATCTCCGAAATTATCGAGGTCGAGGTGACGCACATGTGGTATTTGTGTGATGAGGTGCCATTGCTTGCGGTGTGGGGTATTTCGAAGATTCCCAGGTATGAGTGAAATAGTCTCCGGAATTATCTGTGGATAGAGATTGACCTCCGGAATTATCGGGGCACGGGCTAATGGTGTGAATATTTGCAAGTGTACAAAATCGCAACAAGTAGTATAGTTAAGTGAATAGAGTGTCGAACCCACAGAGACTAATTATTTTATTGAGTACCGATATCACTAGATGAATCACTATTTAGAAGATTGAAATTAATAAAGAAAGAAAACAACTAAATTAAAAAAATCTAACTAACTAAATTAATGGAGAGGGAGCGGGCTATGAAATTCTTGTAATTTGTTAATGGCAAAATTAATTCTAGGTTTTTTGACTTCATCTAATTCATCCCACACAATTTATAATTCCATATGAATAAAAAGAAATTATTTTTCCAAGTTGTAAGCCAAAATTCCTAAATTATTCAATGCTTTCTCTCGAACAACACCAAAAATATCTCCAACTAACAGTTTGTCATATCTCTATGCAAATTTAATTAATCGAAGACTCATTAAGTTCTGTGGATTTCTTAACGGTCACATCAATCGCGGTAAATTATCTCTAATTTCGCTCAATTAATTGTGTTCAATTTTTATTGTTCTAAATCACAAATTACCTCTCGGTCTCTCCATGATCTAATAATCATACAAAAATTGGCCAAATAATTGTAAGCATTAAGCACAAAAATTAAACACACAACCATGGAGAAATAGAAAAAATATGGAATTAAAATTGTGTTCTCAAAACTAGACTACATCTAAACCCTAGAAAAATAAATTTAGTTCATAATAAAATTACAATTAACAAATATTGTCCAGGATTGCACTATAAAAATTAGAGAGAGAAAAAAGATACAAAAGTACTGTTTTGTAAATAAAAAATTTGCAAACCGAATCCATTAAACACCGTTCTCTCTCTCTCTATCTTCTCTGATTTTTTCTGAAGCACGTCACCGCACCTGAACCTGCTGTCTAGTCTCGAACCACGCGCGAGCCACGTCAGCTAGCCACAGAAATGCTGAAACGTGTCGCTGTCACGTCCGCTCAGTCCAAGCCGCAGTCACGTCAGCACAGTCCAAGCCATAGTTACGTCAGCACAGTCAGGTCTCGAGTACAACGCCGAAGTACGAGTCTGCTGTCGCAGCTGTCTGCCTCTGTTCTGCTTGGGACCCGCTCCGCTGTTTTCCTGCTGACTTCTCTCTCTTTTCCTCTTGGAATTAATTTTTGCTTCTCCGCCGTTTGTCCATGCTTCCGGTTTGCTTTTTATAGGAGTTATAGATGTAGAGTTGTAGAATAGGATTAGGATATATCTTGCAAAATAAAAATCAGAATTTAAGATAAATATTTAAATTTAAATTAATTAGATGAACTTAAAAATAACTAATTTTTATTTTTGCCTTATCAAAATCCATTTAAATTTGTTTGTTCTTTTTACACCCTCATAATAATTAAAATTGTATCTTGCTCCTATATTGTCAATTTGTAACATATAAAATTCAACAAATCATTAAAAATAATAAATCAATAGTTTTTGTTGATTTTTATAAAAAATAATCAATTTTTTGCATCAAAAATCTTATTTCTTCAAAAATAATCAATTACTTGAAATTATATGGAAATAAGATAAAATATTAACAATATAGACAAAAACAAGTGATTTTAATGGGTAAATGAGTACAAATATTTGTATAAAAATTAGACACCTCAAATACCCCCAAACTTAAGATTTTGCTTGTCCTCAAGCAAAAATTAGAATCATGAATAAGGGAAAAATAATCAAGAGTAGGCTCAACCCATCACACTAAGAGATCTTATCATGTAAGCATCAAAATTTTAATTAAAAATATAAACAATGGCAAATAAAGTAAAATCAAGCATACCCACTTTCTCCAGTGCAAATATTTATTCATAATTCCAAACCCAATCATTATTGTCATGCAATTAATGTAATTATAGTATGTAAACACTTCATCTGTGATTTTCCCTTCTCACTACTACAAACCGAGTAGTAAACTAGAGTTTTTTTAATTTTTTTTTTTAATCTTTAGTCTCTTCTCTAAGTTGTCACTTGCCTTTTGACGCGAATGCAAATCATTTGTGATGAATTCACCCGGTTACTCAACAAGTCACAAACTTAAAGTGCTTTGCATACTCATATTTCAAGTTGCTGTTTGACGTAAAAGTAAACATTGGTGATGAATACCCCTAGTTACTAAGCAACTCAAAACATTGGAGTAGATTGACTTTATTCAAATTATTTTTTTTTCCTTCTCATTATTACTCTATTTACTTAAACTCTGTTTAGGACTAGATCAAAGGGGATAATCACAAGAAAAAACATCACATTTGTCTTTTATGTATAATAGCATGACTCACACAATTTTGAAAGGAATTGTAAAACTCAATAATCCTAAAGTAAATAAATATGCTTACTCTTGCTTTATAAGAAATTTTCTATCCCCAAAAAAAATTATTTCAATGCTTATCACAATAAAGAACTCAAAAGTGTAATGGTGAGCCTAATTGAAATCCTTTTAAATTTTGTTTTTCTTTTCTTAAAAAAAAAAAATTAATAATAAATTTGTAAACCTTCCCCCCAAACTTGAATATCACATTGTCCTCAATGGGAAAGGAAAAAGAAAAACAAAAATAACGCAAAAAGTTCAGAATTTCTCCCCTGATTCGTCGTAAAATTTCTGCACGCGCAGCGTTCAGTATTTTTGCTATATCTGGAGCTGTAGGTGTCCAAATGGGCTGAATTTTTTTTTTCCTGGAAAGCTAAGACGATAGGCTACAATCGCTCTTTGAATTAGTTTTCCAGATTCTGCCTCTGTACTGCTAAAAAACAGCCATCAATGAAGGTGTACAAAACAGCTCCGCCCGACGACTTCAACATTTATGCAATTCTATAAGATAAAATCAAAAATTAAAATAAAATAAACTAAATGATAAATTTAACCTAAATGAAATAAAAGAAACATGGGTTGCCTCCCAAGAAGCGCTAAGTTTTAAGTCTTCAGCCAGACATGGTGGTGAGATGGTTATGTAACGCCAAGATCCAACAACATTAAAACATCCTTTCTAATACTTCTCTTCAGGTGTGGATCAGGTTCAAGCTCTAGTTTGGGGCGTTTCCTTCTTGATGATGATTTCTTTGATTTTCCCACCTCTTTGAACTTTTGCTGAAAAAATGAGTAAATAGAGGGTGCAGCATCCAAATACATAACATGTTCAAAAATATTTTCTTTTTCAGTTTCAAAAGTTGCTGCATTTGTTGGACATACTTTTATAGGTGATTTTTCAATTTCAGCCTTATGTTTCTCGCCCACAATTAAATCAATTTTACTTACTTGAATACACGACTGTTCTTTAGGAGGAAACTTTATTGAAGTAAAAACATCATACGTTACTTGCTCATGCTGAATTTGTTCCTCCACCATTTGTTCGATCTCATCTTGCTTTTCAACCACATTCTGTTCGTCATTTTCTTCTTGTGGTTGCTCAATTGTCCTCCCGCTGCTTAGTGTTATTGCTTTGACATCTTCCATGGGATTGACAACTGTGTTGCTTGGTAATGTTCCTGCAGTTTTTTCATTAAGAATATTTGAAATTTGACTAATTTGTACCTCATGATTTTGGATGGAAGCCGAAGTTGAATTTGCAACATTTTGAATTACCAAATCTGTCTTTTGTATGTATTGGTCTATCTTCTGCATGTGTTGCAGAAACATATCTTCTAATGTCGGCTACTTTTCTTGTTGTGGAAAATTTTAAGGTGGTATAACTGCCCCTTGATTGTTGTTCCAAGAAAAATAGGGGGTGTTTCTCCATTCTTGATTGTATGTGTTTGCATAATGATTGTTTTGCATTTGAAAGTTTGACACAAAATTTTTATGTTCGGCATTTGATGGAGCAAAAGGGTTCTCCACTTGACAATCTGCACTTGAATGATTTCCTGCACAATAATCACAAATCATATTAGATTGAATTGCATTAAAATTTGTATTACCTAACTGTTTAGATAAAATATCAATTTGTGCAGTTAAAGTAGAAACAGGATCAAGTTCAAAAACTCCAGCCACTTTTCTTGGCATTGTTTTTTCTGAAGACCATTGGTAATGATTTGATGCCATCTCCTCTAAAAGCTCATAGGCTGCTTTGTAAGTTTTGCTCATAAGTGCACCACCAGCTGCTGCGTCAACGGTAGATCTATGTGTAACTCCCAAATCATTATAGAATGTTTGCATTTGCAGCCATTTCGGTAGTTCATGATTAGGACACTTTCTTAATAACTCTTTGTACCTTTCCCATGTATCATACAAAGACTCAGTCTGAAATTGAGTAAATGTGCAAATATTATTTCTTAGCTTTGCTGTTTTTGCTGGCGAAAAATACTTGGCTAGAAATTTTTGTGTAAGTTCCTCCCAAGTAGTAATACTACCGGGTGGTAGATAACGTAGCCAAGCCTTCGCCTTATCTCTCAATGAAAAAGAAAAGAGTCTCAATCTGATTGCATCATCTGATACTCCGTTGTGCTTGAAAGTGTCACAAATTTCCAAAAAGTTTGCAATGTGAGCATAAGGATCCTCGTGCGGTAATCCCCAAAATTGAACAGTCTGTTGAATCAATATAATCATCTCCGGTTCAATCTCAAAATCGTCAGCTTCAATAACCGGCTTCTTTATGCTTGATTCATAAATCGAGGGCATAGCATAGTCTCTCAAAGGCCTGTTTTCATCGTTTGCCATGATAATTTCCTTGTATGTCCTGAAATGTTAGTATTAAAAAAAAAAACTAAAAAAAATAAATAAAATAAATGAAAGTAAAAGTAAGTGAAAAGAAAATAAAGAAGTAAAATAATATTAAAATAAAAATAATTACAAAAAAAAATCCAAACTAGTAATAATCTAGCAATTTTCAATATCAATAAAAGAATAACTAGTCCCCGGCAACGGCGCCAAAAACTTGGTGTGAATATTTGCAAGTGTACAAAATCGCAACAAGTAGTATAGTTAAGTGAATAGAGTGTCGAACCCACAGAGACTAATTATTTTATTGAGTACCGATATCACTAGATGAATCACTATTTGGAAGATTGAAATTAATAAAGAAAGAAAACAAATAAATTAAAAAAATCTAACTAACTAAATTAATGGAGAGGGAGCAGGCTATGAAATTCTTGTAATTTGTTAATGGCAAAATTAATTCTAGGGTTTTTTGACTTCATCTAATTCATCCCACACAATTTATAATTCCATATGAATAAAAAGAAATTATTTTTCCAAGTTGTAAACCAAAATTCCTAAATTATTCAATGCTTTCTCTCGAACAACACCAAAAATATCTCCAACTAACAGTTTGTCATATCTCTATGCAAATTTAATTAATCGAAGACTCATTAAGTTCTGTGGATTTCTTAACGGTCACATCAATCGCGGTAAATTATCTCTAATTTCGCTCAATTAATTGTGTTCAATTTTTATTGTTCTAAATCACAAATTATCTCTTGGTCTCTCCATGATCTAATAATCATACAAAAATTGGCCAAATAATTGTAAGCATTAAGCACAAAAATTAAACACACAATCATGGAGAAATAGAAAAAATATGGAATTAAAATTGTGTTCTCAAAACTAGACTACATCTAAACCCTAGAAAAATAAATTTAGTTCATAATAAAATTACAATTAACAAATATTGTCCAGGATTGCACTATAAAAATTAGAGAGAGAAAAAAGATACAAAAGTACTGTTTTGTAAATAAAAAACTTGCAAACCGAATCTAGTAAACACCGTTCTCTTTCTCTCTCTATCTTCTCTGATTTTTTCTGAAGCACGTCACCGCACCTGAACCTGCTGTCTAGTCTCGAACCACGCGCGAGCCACGTCAGCTAGCCACAGAAATGCTGAAACGTGTCGCTGTCACGTCCGATCAGTCCAAGCCGCAGTCACGTCAGCACAGTCCATGCCGCAGTCACGTCAGCACAATCAGGTCTCGAGTACAGCGCCGAAGTACGAGTCTGCTGTCGCAGCTGTCTGCCTCTGTTCTGCCTGGGACCCGCTCTGCTGTTTGCCTGCTGACTTCTCTCTCTTTTCCTCTTGGGATTAATTTTTGCTTCTCCGCCGTTTGTCCATGCTTCCGGTTTGCTTTTTATAGTAGTTGTAGATGTAGAGTTGTAGAATAGGATTAGGATATATCCTGCAAAATAAAAATCAGAATTTAAGATAAATATTTAAATTTAAATTAATTAGATGAACTTAAAAATAACTAATTTTTATTTTTGCCTTATCAAAATCCATTTAAATTTGTTTGTTCTTTTTACACCCTCATAACAATTAAAATTGTATTTTGCTCCTATATTGTCAATTTGTAACATATAAAATTCAACAAATCATTAAAAATAATAAATCAATAGTTTTTGTTGATTTTTATCAAAAATAATCACTTTTTGCATCAAAAATCTCATTTCTTCAAAAATAATCAATTACTTGAAATTATATGGAAATAAGATAAAATATTAACAATATAGACGAAAACAAGCGATTTTAATGGGTAAATGAGTACAAATATTTGTATAAAAATTAGACACATCAGCTAATACTCACAGTTTATCTTTATCTCGTAGTAGTCATCGTGTTAGGATTAGTTGCATAGCGGGGGATTAAACCCTATAATGTGAAGACGTTAAGGGCTTGTACCGGACCAATGTAGAGTGGGATACATAGACTCCGACAAGTACGCATTAGAGAGTCAGCATATAGACTTGTGTTTTCTTGACTTGGTTTCATGCATGTGTTTTCCTGTTTTCTATACTTAACACTTAGTCTAGTTTTACTTGATGTTTTCATATTTTCTTGCTGCGTCACATTTAATGCATTCTTGTTTATTACATGTTGTTCATGAATCTATGCTTAACTTATGTTGCTTGTTTTATGTCACTCACACCTTTATGGCTGACCCCTTTAGTTTTGAGGGTTAGAGTTATCTCTAGCCTCATATTTTACAGGTGATTTCTTAAGGCTCGGAGTTGGATTCTTGAGTTCAATTGATATAGGGACTTATGTAATTTGTAAAGTGTTATAAATAAAAGAGAATTGTGATTTAAGGCGTATTGTATTCCACTGTGCTATGAAAATGATTATTGTAACGAAAGTTGAAAAATTTTATTGGTGTTAAGTTGTGTTTAATATTACATTGAAGTTGATGCTGAGAATTGTGCCACATATTTTCTAAGATATCATATTAGAAATTCGGGGCGCTACACCTCGCCACACCACCCTTCACGAAGTAGAGTCCCGAGGGTCGATCCGACTTGACCAGAGGGATTACTCGGTCCATCGCCGTCTCCAAGAGATGGATATGTAACAACCTATATTTGTAAATAATTTTTTTGAGATTAATAAATAAATTAAAATGATTTTTGGTGATTTAATAAATATTTTCCTTAAATTTATTTTTTTACACGTGCAAAACACGTGCAAATATTTTCTTGAGAAGTTCAAAGTCAGAAATTATTTTGGAGAAAACCTATTATTTATTAGTATGTATTATTTATGAATTTTCTAGATTTTTCTGATATTTATTTGGTATATTTGCAAATATTACAAAAGGAGGGGCTTTTGTGCAAAATTACCACTTGGAGTAAAACTCCAGATTTTTGGATTTTTGGGCTGAGCATGATGGATAGTCAACTCAGCGGTAAAAAAAATTACTTTTTTTAACAGATTTGAATTATTTCGCAAATTTCTTAAAGAAGGGTCTTTTTTCAAAATTGCCACTTAGAGGCAAAAATTACAAAATTCGTTTTTCTGGGTTTACAAGAAGTGTCGGCCAAGATTAGATCAATTATTTTTATTTTAAATATAAATTGAATTGGTCAATCTAATTTCCAAGTATATAAATTTATATATGTAAAGATATATTCAAAAGGGATATTTTGCAAAACCTATTCAAAACCCTAAAACCTAATTTCCGGCCTGTTATAAGGGCAGTAGCAGCCGTCTCTTGCTGCACAAAACAAAGTGTTTTCTTTATTATTTATTTCTTGGAGTTTCGAAGTGAGAATCTTGGTTTTCTTGCGAAAGGAAGGACTTTTCTTATTCTTTTTATTATTTCGGTTGATTCTTCAATAAGGTGAGTGACATATGTTTGTTTTCTTACTGTTCTAAGGATGTTGTATGTGATGATTTGTCTATTAGAAAGCATGTTAAGATATAATGAATTTTGATGGATGTATGGATAAAAATTTAATCTTTTCATGAAAACTATGCTATTGATGATGAAAACCCTAAATAGATAACTTGAGATTGTTGAAAACCTAATAGAAATTATGAGTAAGTTGCTTTCTTTCATACTATTGCTGATTTGATTACACATATTGAGTTTGTATGATGTTATTGCAAAAGTGAACAAAAAATTGACCTTTACTGTGTATATATAGACGTACACTCTGTTTTGATGTTTGGATGAAAAGAACTTGATTAATACATGTTGTATTCACCTATATTCATGGGCAAGCAATTGTAAGTGGCTATATGTGTGTTTAATCAATTACAAGAGGGGTTTTGGGTCAAAAGCGATCGAGTTTTGAAGGGGGGGGGGGGGGGGTTGTTCTTTATTTTGGGTCTGATGGGTATGGCCGAAAGTTGCATTTTTGGGTTTTATGAAGTTTTTTGATTGAGAATTGAATTGTTTTAGTACTGAGATTGATTTGAAACATTATACTACTTCTATTTGATGAATCTTGATGTTTTAGTGATGCTTAAACACACCTATACACTTTATATATCTACATTTACTGTTTTGAAGAGGTTTTATAAAAAATTACTCGTTGATGATCTTGATGTGGTTTTGGTTTGTTTTATAAACTCCTGTATGTTATATAAGTTGTATTTAATCATCTCAGGAATTTTGTTTTGCAAATTTATGATTTTACAAAGATTTAACGAAGTATCAGTAAAAAGGTGCACAAATTTCGAAGCTGTCAATTTTCGAATATGACAGTCGACCGCTTCCTTTTTGAACCAAAAATGGCAGTCGACTGTCAATTCCTAATTTTTGGATTTTCACTTGACATTCGACCGTCGCGTTTTGAATTGGGTTTGATAGTTGACTGTTAGTGCTTGGCTGATGGTTTTCTTGAGTTTTCTTCGTGTTTTCTTGAACGATTATTTCTTCAATATTATGGATTATTGATCTACTGTTTTAGATGATGTTTTTACTATAGATTACAGTATTTACAGAGAGTTATGTTTTGATTAAAATAGATTTTGAATTGTGTTCTATGACTGTATTAAATGAACGATATATGGTTTTTCGAAGGAATTGATGTTTGTGATATTCTACGACTTCAAAATATGATTTTCAGTTATTTAATAGATTTAATATTTTATTTCAATTTTGGAATTGTAAGTATATTAAAGGAATTCAGATTTGTTGATTTTTAAGAAGTTTTCTTAATGTGAGTATTAATAATGGAATTGAGAGCTTTAATGAAATATTTTGTGTTGATGGTTGAGTTGTGAGTCTCTAGAGGGTGAGTGGGACCCTAGATATCGACAGTTGAGATTTTGTGATTTGGCCAGTTGTGGCTTTGTTGTTGATCAATTGAGTTAAGTCGGTAGGGTACGCCAACTCTAAGAGATTCGTAATTAATTAATTAACTTAATAAGTATAAGGATAGGCACTAGAATGTGATATGATGAAATGAGGGAAAACGTGAGTTATGGACTCCAGGATGATCCGAGGAGTAAGATAATCCCCAGTATTCTAGGACGATGGCTGAAATAGGCCACAGAATGATCCAACGAGAATGGGATTGATCTCCAGTATTCTAAGGACGAGAGCGATGCTCATGGATGTTTGTGCAATGGGGGTTCCAGGATGACCTGCAGAGTAAGGCATTCTCCAGTATTCCGGAATGATGGCTGAAATAGGCCACAGAATGATCCATGTGAGTGGGATTGGCCTCCAGTATTCCAAGGGCGAGAACCGATACTTGCAAAATGTCTAAATCTCGTAGTAGTCATCGTAGTAGGATTAGTTTCATAACAAGGAATTTAACCCTATAAAGTGGAGAACGATAAGGGCTTGTACCCGACCTATGTAGTATGAAATGCATAGAATCCGACAAGTATGCATTAGAGAGTCATCATATTGCATTTGTGTTTTCTTGACTTGGTTTTATGCATGTTTGTCTTCTGTTTTCTTGCACTTGACACTTAGTCTAGTTTCACTTGATGTTTTCATGATTTTTTTATTGTTATTTCATATTCTATTCGTTACTACTAGTTGATATATGTTGTTTATGACTTTATTCTTTATGTTTTATACATGTTGTTTTTCTTTTGATGTCACTCACACCGTTATGACTGACCCCGTAGTTTTGGGGGTTAGGGTTATCTCTATCCTCATGTTTTACAGGTAGGTTCCTATAGCTTGGAATTTGGATGCATGTGGTAGAATGATAATGTAGCTTATGTAAATTGTAAAAGAATGTGTTGTATAAGAAAGAATTGTAATTCAAGGTGTTTAATTTTCCGCTGTACTTTGTGAAGAATTTTTGTAATAAAAGTTAAAAATTTATCTGTGTTTTGACTATGTTTACTATTACATTGAGGTTGATGCTGGGAATTGTGCCATATATTTCTGAGATATTATATTAGAAATTTGGGGCGCTACAGGAGAGATGCCTACGAAAACTTAACCTAGAAGAAGAACAGCGGGCCAAGAATTTTCGTCCGAGCAGGCCTCCCTTCTCTAGAGCCATCATGGAAGCTCCGGTCCTAGAGACCTTCAAGCCCCCTCACTTCGAGTCCAACAATGAGGAATCAGAACCAGCCAATCATATCGAGAGTTTCAAACCTCTCATTATGATTCACCAAGCCTCAGATGTGTTTCTTTGCAGGACCTTCCCGGCCATATTGAAGGGACCTGCGAGAGAATGGCACTCCCGACTGTCCCCTGCCTCCATCTTCTCGTTCGACCAATTTGAGGAGCTATTCCTCACCCACTTGGTCAGCAATCGTTGAGCCGAGAAGAAGAGCGCATCTTTGCCTGTACTCAGTCAGAGGCAGGGCGAGCGCCTGAGAGACTACGTTCGGTGCTTCACCACCGAGGCTCGGTCCATCACCTCTCTTGATCAGTCGGTGGCTTCAGGAGTGTTCCGAAACAACATCAACCATGCCGAACTAAAGGCATCCCTCGCTAAGAAGCCACCCCGGGGCTTTTCGGAGCTCCTACCGAGGAGTGAGAAGTATATTCGGGCGGAAGAAGGCCTCCATCCTCAAGACCAGAAGGAGGACCTGTCCAGGAACAGACGAAAGGGTGCAGGTTAAGAAGGCACTAAGAAGCATAAGAAAGATAACAGCGGCAAGCGCCGCCCTCCTCCCCGTTTTAAAAAATTCACCCCTCTCAATGCCAGTGTCTCGGCTATCCTCATGGAGGTCGAAAAAGAAGGGGTGCTCCAACCTCCCCTAAAGATGAATACCCCTGGCAAAAAGAGGAACAGAGATAAGTGGTGCCGCTTTCACAAGGACCATGGCCACGACACAGACGACTGCCAGGCTGTTAAGGACAAGATCAAAGCCCTTATTCAGAGAGGGCAACTGGTCAAGTTTGTTAGGAAGGACAGAGTTGATCCTCCTCCACCCCGGGGGGTGAAAAAGCTAGCTAAAGACATGCTGATTCCCCTGACTCTGAACCTGAGGCAATCCTGCACCTCATCCACGGAGGCCCAATAGGGGATAGTCACTCCTCCCGAAAAGCCTTCATCCGAGAAGTAAACTCAGTTTAGAACCATCCTTCGCCTAAAGGCTTTGGGATCCCTATGAACTTTTTAGATAGAGACTTGGAAGGCATCCGAACGCCTCATTGTGATGCTCTCGTAATCGGCCTCCACATGGCCAACCACGAAGTGCATCAGATCGTAGTCGACAACGGCAGCTCTGTCAATATCCTCTTCCTAGAGGCCTTCCAAGGCCTTAAGTTGTCCCGAGACCGCCTCAAACCCACCGGCTACATTCTCCATGGATTCTCCAGGGGTGTCAGTGACCATTGAGGGAGTTATCACTCTCGAAGTAACTGCAGGAAAAACCCCAGCCACCCGAACAGAACCAATGAATTTTATGGTTGTCGTTGTAACAACTGCAAACAATGCCATCCTTGGTTGACCCGGCCTGGCCACACTTCAAGCCGTACCTTCAGCCTTCCTATGAAGATAAAATTCCCCACCTTCGCAGGAGTGGGAGAAGTCAAGGAGAGCCAGGAGACTACCCGGAAATGTTACATAACTTCGGAAGGGGGCCCGGTCCTTTCCATCGAAACCCTCACTACAAACCGCACAGGCTATAGCGGCGCTTTTACAAGGCTATAGCGGCATTTTTTGGCGCCGTTATAGCACATAACGGCGCTTCTGAAATCGCCGCTAAAAGCGCCGTTAGAAAGTGCGTCGTTATAGCCATATAGGCTATCGCGGCGTTTACGGGCACCGCCGCTATAGGGTGTCCACCTTTAACGGCGCTGCCAAACCGCCGTTACAGGAACGTTTCGTTTTGAAAAAATTAGAGCTATAGCGGCGCTTTTTCCAAGCGCCGGGATTGCTCCCCTGAGTAATAGCTAACATTGGTATCCTGCAGCGACGCTTGTCTAGCGCCGCGATAGAGGGTACTCAAACTGTAGTACCTATTGCGGCGTTTCTTGGTAAACGCCGCGATAGGTAGTTTTTTTTTTGGTGGCATTTTATTATAAAATTTTCAATTGAAAAAATCAGTAATTAATCGCATATTACAAATACATGTAATCATATTAAATTTAAATGCTTAAATCTTAAAATCAATAATAACATTATAATCAAGAACCAAAAGTCATGTAACACCCCGCAAAATTGGAAATTACAATTTTGCCCCTGGGTATTACGCACGTATATTTTGTAATGAATTTCACTACATATTTTGGATTCGTACTATTTATACATTTTCCGTATTGATTTCAGTCAACTAAAATATAATATTTCAATCCCTGGAATTTACGTGCTTTTTACGTGTTTTGATGCACGTGTTTCCACCACTATGTATAATATTTTCTATAGGTTTAAATTATTTATTCTTATGTATTTAAATCTATTTTATAAAACAAAAATTTATTTTTCCCTTGTTTTGATTAAAATGCATTTTTCAATTTTTACACGTATGGTGCACGTGCAAATTTTTATTCTCATTTTGCTACTCTCATTTTACTATTTTTAACATGCATTAGTTTTATTTAGCATTTCTTTTGATCCATGGACTTAAAGTTAAATTCTAGCCCAATAGACTAATTAAAAAGAGAGCCCACTAGGATAATTAGTTGAATAAAATGAGCCCATGTAGCAAGCCCACTAGATAATCAAACTAATTAATTAGAAATGAGCCCATGTAGCAAGCCCATTATTAAAATCACAAATTAAGTTATACATGACAAGTTACAATATTAGTACACATTTTTGAGTTATAGAAATGTGTTCATATTTGTTTGTGCATGTATGCATGCACACACAAATGTATTTGGACCATTTTGTGGGCTAGGGGAGGGGATTAATGGAGTGGTTAAGTTCATGGAGAGTGGGGAGATGAGAGGTTGGGAGTTTTAGGGGTTAAAAATATGAAGAGGTGAGAATTAAAAAGAGAATTAAAATGAGAAGTTATTAGGTGGGAGATTTTGCAATATAGTCCCTAGCATTGTCCTATAAATAGCAACCCATTTCTCATTCTTTTTCACACCAAAAGTAAAATAAACAAGAGAAAGAAAAGAGAAAGAAAAGAGTGTAAGAAAAAGAAAGAGAGTTATTGTGCTTGGAGGATCTCTTGCTTGGGGCATTTACTAGGAGGAGAAGATGACTAGGAGTTGCTAGGAGCAAGAAGAAGCCATTCATTTGTAGTTTTCAACCTTCAAACAAAAGGTGGGTTCTCATGCTTTCTAATTTAGAATTATGCATGCTAGTGATATTTTTGTTTTGATGTGTAGTTAAAATTTCATGTTAATGTTACATGCTATGAATGATAACAATATTGTTATGATTAAACAAATAATAGAAAATTTTGACTAAAGAGCTAATACCATAGATCATGTTAAAATGCTTGTAAAATGTTATGCATGTTAAAAGTGTATTTTTTTTGTGTATGGAAAATTTGTTGAAAAATGTTGTTTAGTTTATGCTCTAGAATCATGAAAGAATAACAAAATAAGTTATTGTCATGAATTAGTATGCATGAATGAGGATATAATTGAGTGTATGAAAAATATTGGGAATACATTCTTTTGCAAAAATGTTTTGTGAAGAATCTTGTTATGAATAGATAAAATTTATGTTAGTTTAAAGTGATTAAGTAGAAAAAAGAAAGTATACCATGCTAACTAAAAAAAGAGAATTACTTGGTTGTTGTGAACCATGTTAGTATGTTTGATTAGCTTTGTGGTTACAATAGTGTTAATATATGAGAATAACTTTGATGTGAAATTTACAAATGGGAATCATGCTATCATAATAGATACGAAAGTAGTCTTAATGTGACAAATACCATGTTAATGAAAGAAGACAAATTATTGTATAAACCATGTTGGTAAATTGTAAAATTTTATGCTTGACCATATTAGATTTTATAATAAAATAAAAATGAAATTTCGTTAGTCGACATGTGTAAGTTTTATTTTTAAAAGAATGGGAACTATTGTGTGAAAGAGCAATTTTTATTTTTATAAAATATAATTTATGTCAAATTGAGATTTTAATCAAATAGACATGGATGCTAGTTTTCATTTCTTTTGAAGGATTTAGTTCCTTAAGAAAAGTCTAAGTTTTGCAAAAGATGAGGAAAAAAAAAAAAAAAAAAAAAAAAAAACACACTTTGTGGATAGTTGAACAAAAGAACATTTGTGTCTTTTTAAATAGAGATTACACATAGACTTACTGGTTAGCGTAATAAACTTGGGTGTGGTTGAGAATAGTCACGGGTTCAAAACTCCCTGGTGACTTATATTTTATTTTGGGGTTTTAAAATGAATTGGTAAATAGTTTCGAAAGTGGGTCAGTTTGGTAAAAACTTCCGCGGAACTAGATCTGTAATTTTGATAGTGAGTAGGTCAATTTGGTAAATAGTTTCGAGAGTGGGTCAGTTGGGTAAAAACTTTCAAAAGTGTTTCATTTTGGGTAAATTTTAGTATTCATAAAACATAAATGAAGAATTTATTATTAAAGATTGTTTTTGTGTAATTGATAAGATTTAACGAGGATTTGAGATAGGAAGAAAAATAAATGACTACAAAAGTATTAGTAAAGAGCATGACTTTTAATTTACAAAATAATGATTTAGGGTGAATTGAAATCTCTTTATTTCTAGAAATGCAATATGGTTGAGTTATGTGACTTTTGAGATCATGAAAGATTTTGTTGTGAATGAGTAAATCATGTTTAGTGCTAAAGATGAGACATTGAATCGTGTTAAAATGAGACATCGTATGAATTTGAAATTGTGAATGAATTATTATTTATTATGAATAACTAGATCATGAATAGTGGCAAGACTATGAGATGATTACTTTGTGGATAAGTGTTAAGACAAGATTTGAGTATTTTTGTGAAGTGAATTGAAAGATGAAATTATATAAGTTTAAGACATGATTACTAAAGGGTATGTGTACCCATGTTTCTTGTACATGAAAGATTATGATTAAGAATTAGTAAGACTTCGGTTACCGGTAATTTTGAAAGAAAGAATTGATATGATTTTGAGATAATGCCGTCGGGCGATCTCGTATTTTGTGAATAAATCCGGTATGAGGTAAAACTGATTCTAGGGTGATAATATATTCATGTCTTGAACTAAAAATAATTAGGCACTTAAGTGAAGATGTAATAAACTTGTGCAAACGTAAATGGGTGCTTCTATATAGTCGGCGGTGGATCTCCGTGGCTATAGACCCAGTTGGTGGACTGTGGTTGCCCCATAGGAGATGGACTGTATTTTATCCGGGACTTAGGGTAGTCGACGGATGTTTACCATACTCCAAAGAATATATATATACTGGGGCTAGAGGGGCATTTACGGGATTATCATCACGATATAATAGCCAGGGAGGCTGGGATCTGTTAATATAAGCCAGGGAGGCTAGCCAGGGAGGCTGAGATCCGTATCTGTGAAATAACTCTAAAACTTGTTTTATTACTGGGTAGTCTCATGGCGAGGGATCGAACCCTTTAATGTGGAGTACGTAGGCGCTTGCCCTCAGACCTATGTAGTATGGGATGCATAGAATCTGAACAAGTGTGCATTAGTGTCATCCTAGTGTAGAATTGTGTGCATTAGGCATTAAGGCATGACATACACTTATATTTAGAATAATCACTTTTGACACTTTATATGTTCATTCAATCTTTTTGTGATTTGTTAAAGTATGAGATCGTTATACTATTCCCGGCATAGAGAGGATAGCCGTGTATAACATTTCGTCAGTTGTAAGTAACTGACGTGCCCACAGATTAACATGCAGGTAAAGGACCATTCATGAAGCTATGAAGTGGATATGCTGATGCTGTTTTTATTTTAAAGATATTGTAAACGTTTTATTGTAAATTTCATTCTTCCGCTGTGCAAAACCAAGTTGTAATTGAACTCTGATGTATTGTGAATAAAAAGTTTTAAATTCCTTGTAAAATTGTACGAAGTGAAGTAAAGATCCTGTGAAATCCCGAGTTTGTCCTTATTTGAAATTCGGGGTGTTACAGATGGTATCAGAGCATGCTTCACAAGTAGTACAAATTTATAAGGAACGATAAAAAGTGACGATAAACTTGGGAACAAACCAAAAGAGTCCTTCTGTCAACCGGGTGTAAACAACCCTAAGCGACACGGTATTTAAGCGTCTTCGGACCACCGCTAGCTGGGAACCGACTCTTACGGCTAACCCAAGTAAATCAGAACTTGATAGACTAAAGATTTGTTTAGGAAGAGTAGTAAGATCATTAACTATAGTCTAGAACCCATGACACCTTATTGAGTAGTTACAATATTATTCCTGTGGACACTAGAGTGTGAGTTTCAGTCTATAGAGATTTAAATGTAAGTGATTTACATTTGTGTTGCTTTATACACTGATATTTTCTTTTTCTTTTGGATGGCTGGAGTCGTGAATGCAGTAGTTATTGACTTTCATTCATGATGTTTTTCTCGTATACGTTGATATGAGAGTGTATGCGAGCACATTTTCCCCTGGGTATCAGAGTGGCGCAGTGGAAGCGTGGTAGCTTGGACCATCATTCATGATACCTTACACACTTTCCTCTCAAATTATTTTGTAGATTTTTATCATGGTACTTTCTCCATATTTTTCAAATAAATATTTTCCTATGCTATTAAATCATTTGAATATTCATTTTCCTTAGTCTTGATATTTTAAAATTGTTTTTCAAACTTAAAATTTCGTCTTTCATGTATTTATGTCACTTTATGTTTACCCATTTATATCTACTATTACTTTACGTATTTTGCCAAGTTTTAAATTGCCGTTTATTAAATTAATATTGCAACCACTATTTTCTTCATTTATTATTTTGGATTTTTCTTATGTGCACTCATTTTATAAGATTTGATTTCTGTGATACTATATTATCTTATCCTATATATTCTTAACATGATTGAAATTCTCTACCCATATAAATATAACATACTATTTTGTTTTATTGCCTACATTCGATACTATTGTTATTACATGTTATTTGCTAATTTGTTATGATTTACTTTTACTATTGATCACTAATTTTGTAGTTTTTCACTTCTTTATCACTATTTATATATTATATTTTCTCAAATTTTAACTGTCTTTACATTCTTAGTTATTACATATATTTTCCCAATAATTTCTATATATATCATATATTTCAATATTCCCATTATACATATCATTTTACCCTCATCTAATTACTACATTAATATTTTTGCATATACTTGTTTATGTATATTGTCTTAATTTGCTATACTACATCATTATTTTTTTCAACTATGTTTTCATCTCGTGTATGTGCTTTACACTATTCTGTCTTAATGTTATAAATTATTTTCATCACTACAAAATTTTGTATATTCACAAAGTTTTTCAACGTATGCTTTCTATTTTTTTTTCAAATTTGTATGTTTAATTATTATAATTATCTTACAAACTATTTCATTAATTGGTATACAAAGTCATTTTATGTTCCCATTTATTTTTCCAAACTCTTATTCAATGGTCTTGTTTTAAATTGCTAATTAGATTTCGTTTTACAGTTTGCAAATTTTCTACCGTTTATTACATCGATAAATTTTTTAAAATTATCTATTGACTATGTTTCCTTCACCACATTGTTTTCCGAACTATTTCGAAATTAACGACATAATTGACTTTTCCCTTTTATCTAATAGCTTACCTAATATTATTTTTGTACGAAAATTTCTCTCAAACTATTCTATCACTTGTCATGTTTCATTTCTTATGTCATTTTCCTAATTTTCTTGTTCTGTCTTGTAACATCTTAATATTCATCGTCTTCTTATAAAGAGTTTGTCTTGTTTTTATTATTTTTTTTTCCTTGTTGCGTATACTACATCTTTTTTTAAGTTGCAGTTTTCTAAATATAAATATTTTCTTTGACGTGTACAAAATACAATCTTTACCTTAGCGAGTTCCGGGGACGGAACTACTCTAAGGGGGGGAGAGTGTAACACCCCGCAAAATTGGAAATTACAATTTTGCCCCTGGGTATTACGCACGTATATTTTGTAATGAATTTCACTACATATTTTGGATTCGTACTATTTATACATTTTCCGTATTGATTTCAGTCAACTAAAATATAATATTTCAATCCCTGGAATTTACGTGCTTTTTACGTGTTTTGATGCACGTGTTTCCACCACTATGTATAATATTTTCTATAGGTTTAAATTATTTATTCTTATGTATTTAAATCTATTTTATAAAACAAAAATTTATTTTTCCCTTGTTTTGATTAAAATGCATTTTTCAATTTTTACACGTATGGTGCACGTGCAAATTTTTATTCTCATTTTGCTACTCTCATTTTACTATTTTTAACATGCATTAGTTTTATTTAGCATTTCTTTTGATCCATGGACTTAAAGTTAAATTCTAG
This sequence comes from Hemerocallis citrina, assembly GCA_017893485.1. NCBI lineage: Eukaryota > Viridiplantae > Streptophyta > Magnoliopsida > Asparagales > Asphodelaceae > Hemerocallis > Hemerocallis citrina. Next base: position 330,585,665 of record CM030359.1, on the reverse strand, counting down.
CCCAATAGACTAATTAAAAAGAGAGCCCACTAGGATAATTAGTTGAATAAAATGAGCCCATGTAGCAAGCCCACTAGATAATCAAACTAATTAATTAGAAATGAGCCCATGTAGCAAGCCCATTATTAAAATCACAAATTAAGTTATACATGACAAGTTACAATATTAGTACACATTTTTGAGTTATAGAAATGTGTTCATATTTGTTTGTGCATGTATGCATGCACACACAAATGTATTTGGACCATTTTGTGGGCTAGGGGAGGGGATTAATGGAGTGGTTAAGTTCATGGAGAGTGGGGAGATGAGAGGTTGGGAGTTTTAGGGGTTAAAAATATGAAGAGGTGAGAATTAAAAAGAGAATTAAAATGAGAAGTTATTAGGTGGGAGATTTTGCAATATAGTCCCTAGCATTGTCCTATAAATAGCAACCCATTTCTCATTCTTTTTCACACCAAAAGTAAAATAAACAAGAGAAAGAAAAGAGAAAGAAAAGAGTGTAAGAAAAAGAAAGAGAGTTATTGTGCTTGGAGGATCTCTTGCTTGGGGCATTTACTAGGAGGAGAAGATGACTAGGAGTTGCTAGGAGCAAGAAGAAGCCATTCATTTGTAGTTTTCAACCTTCAAACAAAAGGTGGGTTCTCATGCTTTCTAATTTAGAATTATGCATGCTAGTGATATTTTTGTTTTGATGTGTAGTTAAAATTTCATGTTAATGTTACATGCTATGAATGATAACAATATTGTTATGATTAAACAAATAATAGAAAATTTTGACTAAAGAGCTAATACCATAGATCATGTTAAAATGCTTGTAAAATGTTATGCATGTTAAAAGTGTATTTTTTTTGTGTATGGAAAATTTGTTGAAAAATGTTGTTTAGTTTATGCTCTAGAATCATGAAAGAATAACAAAATAAGTTATTGTCATGAATTAGTATGCATGAATGAGGATATAATTGAGTGTATGAAAAATATTGGGAATACATTCTTTTGCAAAAATGTTTTGTGAAGAATCTTGTTATGAATAGATAAAATTTATGTTAGTTTAAAGTGATTAAGTAGAAAAAAGAAAGTATACCATGCTAACTAAAAAAAGAGAATTACTTGGTTGTTGTGAACCATGTTAGTATGTTTGATTAGCTTTGTGGTTACAATAGTGTTAATATATGAGAATAACTTTGATGTGAAATTTACAAATGGGAATCATGCTATCATAATAGATACGAAAGTAGTCTTAATGTGACAAATACCATGTTAATGAAAGAAGACAAATTATTGTATAAACCATGTTGGTAAATTGTAAAATTTTATGCTTGACCATATTAGATTTTATAATAAAATAAAAATGAAATTTCGTTAGTCGACATGTGTAAGTTTTATTTTTAAAAGAATGGGAACTATTGTGTGAAAGAGCAATTTTTATTTTTATAAAATATAATTTATGTCAAATTGAGATTTTAATCAAATAGACATGGATGCTAGTTTTCATTTCTTTTGAAGGATTTAGTTCCTTAAGAAAAGTCTAAGTTTTGCAAAAGATGAGGAAAAAAAAAAAAAAAAAAAAAAAAAAAACACACTTTGTGGATAGTTGAACAAAAGAACATTTGTGTCTTTTTAAATAGAGATTACACATAGACTTACTGGTTAGCGTAATAAACTTGGGTTTGGTTGAGAATAGTCACGGGTTCAAAACTCCCTGGTGACTTATATTTTATTTTGGGGTTTTAAAATGAATTGGTAAATAGTTTCGAAAGTGGGTCAGTTTGGTAAAAACTTCCGCGGAACTAGATCTGTAATTTTGATAGTGAGTAGGTCAATTTGGTAAATAGTTTCGAGAGTGGGTCAGTTGGGTAAAAACTTTCAAAAGTGTTTCATTTTGGGTAAATTTTAGTATTCATAAAACATAAATGAAGAATTTATTATTAAAGATTGTTTTTGTGTAATTGATAAGATTTAACGAGGATTTGAGATAGGAAGAAAAATAAATGACTACAAAAGTATTAGTAAAGAGCATGACTTTTAATTTACAAAATAATGATTTAGGGTGAATTGAAATCTCTTTATTTCTAGAAATGCAATATGGTTGAGTTATGTGACTTTTGAGATCATGAAAGATTTTGTTGTGAATGAGTAAATCATGTTTAGTGCTAAAGATGAGACATTGAATCGTGTTAAAATGAGACATCGTATGAATTTGAAATTGTGAATGAATTATTATTTATTATGAATAACTAGATCATGAATAGTGGCAAGACTATGAGATGATTACTTTGTGGATAAGTGTTAAGACAAGATTTGAGTATTTTTGTGAAGTGAATTGAAAGATGAAATTATATAAGTTTAAGACATGATTACTAAAGGGTATGTGTACCCATGTTTCTTGTACATGAAAGATTATGATTAAGAATTAGTAAGACTTCGGTTACCGGTAATTTTGAAAGAAAGAATTGATATGATTTTGAGATAATGCCGTCGGGCGATCTCGTATTTTGTGAATAAATCCGGTATGAGGTAAAACTGATTCTAGGGTGATAATATATTCATGTCTTGAACTAAAAATAATTAGGCACTTAAGTGAAGATGTAATAAACTTGTGCAAACGTAAATGGGTGCTTCTATATAGTCGGCGGTGGATCTCCGTGGCTATAGACCCAGTTGGTGGACTGTGGTTGCCCCATAGGAGATGGACTGTATTTTATCCGGGACTTAGGGTAGTCGACGGATGTTTACCATACTCCAAAGAATATATATATACTGGGGCTAGAGGGGCATTTACGGGATTATCATCACGATATAATAGCCAGGGAGGCTGGGATCTGTTAATATAAGCCAGGGAGGCTAGCCAGGGAGGCTGAGATCCGTATCTGTGAAATAACTCTAAAACTTGTTTTATTACTGGGTAGTCTCATGGCGAGGGATCGAACCCTTTAATGTGGAGTACGTAGGCGCTTGCCCTCAGACCTATGTAGTATGGGATGCATAGAATCTGAACAAGTGTGCATTAGTGTCATCCTAGTGTAGAATTGTGTGCATTAGGCATTAAGGCATGACATACACTTATATTTAGAATAATCACTTTTGACACTTTATATGTTCATTCAATCTTTTTGTGATTTGTTAAAGTATGAGATCGTTATACTATTCCCGGCATAGAGAGGATAGCCGTGTATAACATTTCGTCAGTTGTAAGTAACTGACGTGCCCACAGATTAACATGCAGGTAAAGGACCATTCATGAAGCTATGAAGTGGATATGCTGATGCTGTTTTTATTTTAAAGATATTGTAAACGTTTTATTGTAAATTTCATTCTTCCGCTGTGCAAAACCAAGTTGTAATTGAACTCTGATGTATTGTGAATAAAAAGTTTTAAATTCCTTGTAAAATTGTACGAAGTGAAGTAAAGATCCTGTGAAATCCCGAGTTTGTCCTTATTTGAAATTCGGGGTGTTACAAGTCACATCACAAAAACAACTCAATAAAAAACAAAATATGTAACACATAAATTGTCATACAACGAATATCAAATGTATATGTTGTACAACACTTAGTTATTACAAAATATATATATAATTCCTACAATACATTTTTAAAAAGTCCAAATCCGACAAACTACAGCAGGGGAGTCTCCTCGTGTGGCCCGCTGTTGCTTCTAATTCCATCGTTATTTCGCCCTAGTGTATGTGCGTGACTGGAAACCGATGGAATACGCCGGCCCTGTAGAAAAAACATTTCTGAAATTTTTTTTGCAGAAGATAAGTTATGAGAATTTGCTAATTGACAGACAAAAAATGATATCAGAAGACGAAAGAAGCTGTATATTACAGAATGGAGGTCAATGCCCTCGGGCTCGAGTGATGGAACTGCGCATGCCAAATTTTGGGGCTTCCACTGTGGGTATTCATGCCAGTCTCGTAAGGAGCTCACTCCAGGCCATTGCTCTTCAGTTGGAGTTCCCAGCAACCTTCCAGGAATTAGTGTATTTTTATTAAAAAAAATGTCAAAGCTACTAATATAAGACATAACATATTACTGCAGGATTAGCCAAAAATCATAACTAAGCACTTCTGAGCATAATTCCTTTAGTACCTGAAGATGTGAAGCAATTGTTGTAATTCTGAGTCACCAGGAAACAGAGCTTGTCTTTGCACCATTTCAGCTACATTCAGGATTTTCTAATGAGAATGTGTAAATGAAACAACATGTGGTAACCTTTTCAAAGAAGCTAGTGATAATCAGTGACTAACACGGAGAAGAAGGACAATGAACTCATGTGTAAACTCAAGTGTCTATATGATAGCATGCTAAGGAGGACAAGTTGAAAATTAAGCACGAACTATGTTGTTACTTTTCTGTCTTTTATCTTTCTAGGGTTAAGGCAGTAGTAGCTCAGTGCGCAAACTAGTGGCATTGATAAAATTTTAGGTAGAGGTAGGTTCATTATCTCTTATACTTGGCTATATCATCAGTTATGATCTTTCATCACAAAATTTCTTTTTAATGACTTCAGTTAGACTTGATGTCAGAAAAGATGGTAAGACAATGAATCTTATGCATTTAATTTACCATGAATGTTGACATCTACAAATTTAAACACTTAACTATACCCTGAATTTTAGAGTTACAGAGAAGCAATCCAACTCCACCATAGTAGAAAAATTAGATAACTCCTAAAAGGAGTTAGTTACTCCCCCATAAGAGAGTCAAAAGTTTTAAAGGAGTTAGTTACTCCCATAAGAGAGTCATAAAAATAGGAGCCATGTCAGCTCTTTGTAGGTTTGTCAAAGAAACTAAACACAGGTTTTCAATACCCAGATTTAAGAGAAAGGCAGCAGTGCATGGATCAGAAAAAGGAAAAGTATAATAACTCGAGTGAAAGTAAGGTGAAATTACCTCTACGTTGCTTTACCCTGATTTATGTGATTCTGTTCAATGGAATGATATGGCTCATACGAGGTATCCCTTCTAGCAGAGTCAGCAACTGAGGCATAGACATACCCCCAGAAACTATGATCTATGCAGGTATCCATAACATCATGAGAAACAATAAATATCAAGTGCATGGATCAGAAAAAGGAAAAGTATAATAACTCGAGTGAAAGTAAGGCGAAATTACCTCTACGATGCTTTACTCTGATTTATGTGATTCTATTCAATGGAATGATATGGCTCATACGAGGTATCCCTTCTAGCGGAGTCAGCAACTGAGGCATAGACATACCCCCAGAAACTATGATCTCTGCAGGTATCCATAACATCATGAGAAACAATAAATATCAAATCATTCCTAAAACAAGTTAAGTGTAGAGGAAAATAGTTGCCCATAGAAAGAACAGTTGCTTACTGGATATAGCTGCAGAGTAATTCTTATACTAAAAATGTTCTATGATTACTCACATACCTAATTGTGTTGTATTAGTATATCTCAGTTTGTGCATATCATAAATCAACCCTCCTTGCTTCCACACTATTTGCTCATTCTATGCTCGTGCATAGTGAGTTTATGAGGCAAATTTAGAGCACATGCCCACTATGCTCGTGCATATAAATTTAGATGAAGTTTGATAAAGAATTAATGTCTTTATTCAGAAATAATAATATACTACGACCATTTGCAGACTATTCTCATTATAATATTAGTGTCATTGGATTCAAAAATCTTCACCACACTCATGTTATCATTGTTAATCTTAGCAGAGGCCTTATATCTAATACCAATTACATAAATTTCAGTTGAGGTCGACCTACTAGCAGCAGGTTTAGTCACCTCGACTTTCTCAAAAAGCTGTCATATACATAAACATGATGATTTTATCCACAGTTGCAAAGACATTACATAGCTTCGGGAAAGGATTATCAAGTAGTTTTACCTGTCTGAGGTAATAGACGATTGCATTATAGTCTTGAGACCTAAAAACCTACACACACACACAACAAAAAAGCGCAACATCAGAGTACCATCAAAAGTATACAGATAACTATTGCCAAATAACCAAATTAGTGTTCTCTTATATACTTTAAGGGGTGATATTAGTATGCTATCTATTTATTGATGGGTTTTTTCATCATGTTCTAGGCATCGTTCTTAGAAAAACAAAAACAAAAAAATGAACAGCCAATAAGAAAAGGAAAATATGAAAAAGATAGATAAGCAAATGATCAATGCCCTCACCTTCACTTGAACTTGTATTCTTCTTTCCAATCTCTATCTTCATCCATGCATCCACTTATTTTTTTTACCTTTTCCTTCATCTATTCCTCCTCAACCACCTAACAATTCATCTTTACTTAAATGTTTTCAAGCATTTTTCACATATTTTTTCAACAAGTTAATATATATATCGAAAACTAGCCCATGTTCTTTCCTAATACTAGTCGTTCACTAGGAAGATATGACGGGTGAAACTATATAGTACAAAATTTCCCCTGCTTATTAACTTTTTGGGTAATTTTAAGAAATCAAAGATTTGCCATCTTGGGTACCGTTGTCTGATCTATGCTTACATATGTACGTTTTTACATCACGCCACAGTATTTTGAGTTATCCTTCAAATGTAAAACAAGCTTGAACATTGCATGTGAGGATACTACATCCAGCAGGTATCTTCTCTTACAAAAAAATGGAAACAAATGAAAAAGAAAAAACTAATGCCTCCAATTACCATTTAAGATTTGCATTAGAATCACTTCAAAGTATTAAATCTATTAGCTACTTCCTACTCAAAAATCAAAGTAATTCTACAAGTTAACTAAAACAGCAAAATAATATAACACAATACTAGATAAAATGTTATATTACTAATATGTAAATTATTCTCAATAAATTACATACCTTGCCAGATTATCACGAGACAGAAAAGAACTGTAATAACCAAGGCAAGCAAGTTATTATGTGAAGATGAGGATTTCCCATTCTTCATCCTCTTCAAAGCTTTCATCCGTTCGATGTCGCCGTCGCTGTCGATGTCGCAGCCACACCTAAAATTTTAATAGTTAAAGACAGAATCTTTCTTTAACACTCAATCACATTGACGAAAATATGATAAATACTCAATATCATTCATTCTCTCAATGCACACTCATGTTATCATTGTTAACTGAGTTATTAAGTAGTCCAATGTAGGAAAAGCATTTTTTATCAAAACACAATCTAGTTCTTAATCCAAGATTAATACATTCTCACTCATTCACCATCACATAAACAAAGAATCACATAGCTTTCAAAATCTATACAAATTCAAACAGAATTCAAGAAAAAAAGGGTGAGATCTACCGAACCTGAAAGATCGATTGGAGAGATTGAGAAATTTGGATGCCCTAGCTGCTTTCAAAGGACCACGACGGAGGACGGTAAGGGCTTGGGAATCAAAATGAAGGAACAGGAGAGGAGAAAAGGGGGTGTTGGCGTCGGGCTGAAGACGGCGACGGTTACAGCAACATCGACAGTGACAGCGACAGTGACAGTGACAGCGACAACGACGACGGCGACGACAGCGACAACTGTTACGAGTTTCGATTTGGGATTTTGAGAGTTTTTAGGGTTTGGAGATTTGGGGTTGGAGGGATTTTGAGAGATTTGGATTGATGGATTTTGATTTTGAAGGATTGAGAGATTCGGGTTTGGAGGGACTTTTGAGATTTTTGGAGTTGGAGGGAGTCTAAATAATTTGGAGAGCCTCCATCTGGACGTTAATTTTGCCCGGCATTTTTTAGACAAAACACTGGGATAGCTATTAACTATTCCGACGTTTTCTCCAAACGTCGGTACAAATTGTCATGTTAGACCCATCGGGTTTTTGCACGGGTCTATTGCGGCGTTGTACTCAAATGCCGGTAAAAAAATGCCGGGATAGACCATTTATTTTGTAGTGCCTTGAGCTCCGCCAAGGGAGCAACCAAGCTGTCTCGGAGCCGGTCGATGAGTTAGAAGAAGTGGTCTTTTCCAAGGAAGACCCGACCAGGACATTCCAAGTAAGCAAGGTCCTCCCCCACCCGGTCAAAGCGGACATCGTCCAATGCATAAGGGGGAACCGAGAGCTATTCGCGTGGACCGCTGCCGATATGCCCGGTATCTCGGAAGAATTACTCATGCACCACCACAGCGTAGCTCCCGAAGCGAAACCCATCCAACAGAAGCGTCACAAATTTGCACCGGACAAAGCCATCAAAAAAGAGGTAGATAAACTCTTGGCGGCTCGGTTCATCCAAGAGGTTAATTACCCCGAGTGGCTTTCCAACGTCATAATGGTGAAAAAGGCCAATGGAAAATGGAGAGTTTGTATTGACTTCACATATCTGAATAAGGCCTGTCCAAAAGATCCGTTCTCGCTTCCTAGTATCGATGCACTAATCGATGCTACTTCTGATCACGAACTCTTGAGCTTTATGTATGCCTTCTTCGGGTATAATCAGATCAGGATGTTCCCCCTGATATTTCGAAAACTTCTTTCACGACCGATCAAGGTCTATATTGTTACCGCATCATGCCCTTCGGGCTAAAGAACGCCGGAGCAACATATCAGCGCCTCGTCAACAAGGTCTTTAAGGAACAAATCATGAGGAACATGGAGGTTTATGTGGATGATATGTTGGTAAAAAATCTCGAGAAGTAGAAGCCAACCCAGAGAAGATCCAAGCCATATTGAATATGGCTCCCCCGTCCAGTGTTAAGGAAGTACAAAGGCTCATAGGGCGCTTCCTCTTCAAGTCAGGGGAGAAGTGTCTCCCGTTTTTCAAGGCCGAAAGTCTTTGAGTGACTACAATCACAACAGGAATTCTTCAACCAACTCAAAGCATATTTGGTTAACCCCCCGCTCCTGAGTAAGCCCAAGCCTGGAGAAATCCTCTACCTTTACCTCGCCATATCCGAACAAATCCTCAGTGTCGTCATAGTGAGGGAAGAAGACAAAGCCTAGAGGTTGATCTATTATGTGGGTAAGGTCCTTCGGAATGCCGAACTCTGCTATTCAAAGATGGAAAAGATGACCTATGTACAGGTCATGGATGCTCGAAAGCTCCGCCCATATTTCCAAGCACATTCGGTGGTCGTTCTTACCGACCAACCCCTCAAGCAAGTGTTGCACAAGCCTGAAAGTTTGGGGTGTCTCATGAAATGGTCCATCGAGCTGAGCCAACACGATATCAGCTATCAGCCAAGGACCGCTATTAAGGCTCAAGCCCTAGCAGAATTCATATTGGAAAGCACTATCCCTGATCCCTACATGGAAGTCAAGGAACCCCCATTCTATAGCATTTATATCGATGGATCCTCATACGCCGAGGAAAATGGAGCGGGGGTTATCCTAACCGGCCCAGATGACTTTGTTCTCCAGTACTCGCTCTGCATCAACTTTCAAACATCAAACAATGAGGCAAAGTATGAGGCACTCATAGCCGGTCTATTCCTGGCACACAAGGCTGGCGCTCAATGCATCAAAGTATTTAGTGACTCCCAGCTGGTGGTAAACCAAGTATCGAGGGAGTACGAGGCTAGAGATGACTGCATGGTCAAGTATCTGAGCAACCAAGCCGTCTCGGAGCCGGTCGATGAGTTAGAAGAAGTGGTCTTTTCCGAAGAAGACCCGACCAGGACATTCCAAGTAAGCACGGTCCTCCCCCACCCGGTCAAAGCCGACATCGTCCAATGCATAAGGGGGAACCAAAAGCTATTCGCGTGGACCGCTACCGATATGCCTGGTATCTCGGAAGAATTACTCATGCACCACCATAGCATAGCTCCTGAAGCGAAATCTGTCCAACAGAAGCATCACAAGTTTGCACCGGACAAATCCATCAAAAAAGAGGTAGATAAACTCTTGGTGGCTCGGTTCATCCAAGAGGTTAGTTACCCCGAGTGGCTTTCCAACGTCATAATGGTGAAAAAGGCCAATGGAAAATGGAATGTTTGTATTGACTTCACATATCTGAACAAGGCCTGTCCAAAAGATCCATTCTCGCTTCCTAGTATCGATGCACTAATCGATGCTACTTCCGGTCACGAACTCTTGAGCTTTATGGACACTTTCTCTGGGTACAATCAGATTAGGATGTTCCCCCTGATATTCCAAACACTTCTTTCACGACCAATCAAGGTCTATATTGTTACCGCATCATGCCCTTCAGGCTAAAGAACGCCAGAGCAACATATCAGCGCCTCGTCAACAAGGTCTTTAAGGAACAAATCATGAGGAACATGGAGGTTTATGTGGATGATATGTCGGTAAAAAACCTCGGGAAGTAGAAGCCAACCCAGAGAAGATCCAAGCCATATTGAATATGGCTCCCCCGTTCAGTTTTAAGGAAGTACAAAGGCTCATAGGGCGCTTTTCTACCATAGGGCGCTTCCTCTCCAAGTCAGGGGAGAAGTGTCTCCAGTTTTTCAAGGCCCTAAGAGAAACGAAAGTCTTTGAGTGGGTACAATCACAACAGGAATCCTTCAACCAACTCAAAGCATATTTGGTCAACCCCCCGCTCTTGAGTAAGCCCAAGCCTGGGGAAATCCTCTACCTTTACCTCGCCATATCAGAACAAATCCTTAGAGTCGTCATAGTGAGGGAAGAAGACAAAGCCCGGAGGTTGATCTATTATTTGAGTAAGGTCCTCCGGGATGCTGAACTCCGCTATTCAAAGATGGAAAAGATGACCTATGTACTGGTCATGGCTGCTCGAAAGCTCTGCCTATATTTCTAAGCACATTCGGTGGTCGTTCTTACCGACCAACCCCTCAAGCAAGTGTTGCACAAGCCTGAAAGTTTGGGGTGTCTCATGAAATGGTCCATCGAGCTGAGCCAACACGATATCAGCTATCAGCCAAGGATCACTATTAAGGCTCAAGCCCTAGTAGAATTCATATTGGAAAGCACTATCCCCGATCCCTGCAAGGAAGTCAAGGAACCCTCGTTCCAGAGCATTTATGTTGATGGATCCTCATACTCCGAGGAAAATGGAGCGGGGGTTATCCTAACCGGCCCAGATGACTTTGTTCTCCAGTATTCGCTCCGCATCAACTTTCGAACGTCAAACAATAAGGCAGTGTATGAGGCACTCATAGCCGGTCTATTTCTGGTACGCAAGGCTAGCACTCAATGCGTCAAAGTATTTAGTGACTCCCAGCTAGTGGTAAACCAAGTCTCGGGATAGTACGAGGCTAGAGATGACCGTATGATCAAGTATCTGGCTAGGGTCAAAGAGCTCCTAGCCACCTTCCAAGAAGCAGAAGTCTTACGGATCCCCCGAGAAGAAAATGGGCAGGTAGATGCCCTGTCAAAGTTGGCTTCCTTTCATCTTTAAGGGCTTTAGCACACTGTTTTGATCGAAGTTCTTTTAAGACCCAGCATTGAGGAAGAAAGCCTCGAACTAATGGAGATACCACCCCTGACACACAGGGAAAATTGGACGAAGCCCCTTCTCGAATTCCTCAAAAAAGAAATCCTCCCCCAGACCCTAAAGAGGATAGTCAAAACTAGAGCCGAGCGATATATGCTCATCGAGGGAGTCATGTACAAGTGCTCCTACATCCAAGTAAACAGAAGACCCTACTTGCGGTGTCTCTCCCCGAGGAAGCCCAATACGCCCTAAGAGAGGTTCATGAGGGGGTCGGTGGCGCCCATATGGGAGCAAGGTCCCTTGCTAGTAAAATCCTAAATCATGACTACTTCTGGCCCACGCTCCTTAGCGACGCCGAACAACATGTTTGCCAGTGCACTCCCTGATAGAGGTTCTCATCCATTCGGCATACGCCTCAAGCATAAATATCTTCCTTATCCAGTCCGATCCTCTTTGCTATGTGGAGAATGGACTTGCTCGGGCCTTTCCCTCCGGTGCCTAGTCAGAAGAAATTCCTTGTCGTTGCGATCGATTACTTCTCCAAATGGATTGAAGCCGAGCCCTTAGCAACAATTATGGAGAACAAGGTCCAGCAGTTCTTCTAGAAGAACATTGTCTGCTGATTCGGTATCCCTCAGATCCTAGTGACTGACAACGGGACCCAATTCACAGGGGCGACTTTCCGCAACTTCTGTGCGGATCTCAGCATCCAATAGCAATTCTCCTAAATATCCCACCCGCAATCCAACGGTCAGGTAGAGAACGCCAACCAGAAAATTCTCACTGGCCTAAAGAAGAGACTCGACAAATTTGCAAAAGGATTGTGGGTTGAACAACTTCCTTATGTGCTTTGGAGCCACCCCACCACTAAACGAACCCCGACAAGAGAATCTTCGTTTAACTTGACATATGGCTCAAAAGCCGTAATCCCACTCGAAGTTGGCCTACCCTCTCCCCGCTTGTTAGCCTTTAGTGAAGAACAAAATTCCAACCGTCTCCGGGGCAATCTCGACCTCAGTGACGAAATCCGAGAAAGAGCATCCATTCGCCAACAGAACTATCAACACAGGGTCGAGCAGTCCTACAACAAGAAGAACCTCCCCACAAATCTCAACCGAGCAAGAAAGGAAAACTATCTCCAAATTGGGGTGGGCCGTACAGGATCTCCAGAGTTGTCCGTCCTGGCGCGTATCAACTTGAAGACCCGAGGGGGAAGAAAGTGCCAAGAACTTGGAATGCAGAGAATTTGATAAAATTCCAAGATAGCTAGATTCCAGAGAGTAAAATTCCATTATTTTTTGACTTCTTGTCAAAAACTGATGGTTTTACCCTAAAAGCGAACACACTAAGTTTCAAAAATTCTTAAACGGCAAGTTCAGAGTCCAACAATGAGTTCGATGCAACTTTAACTACTTGCAAACAAGCAAGTGCAAAGTAGCTCGCCATTCGGAATTGCTCCCACAATTGTTGAAAACTCTTAAACGACAAGTTCGGAGTCTAACACTCTGTTCGATGCCACTTTAGCCACTTGCAAACGAGCAAGTGCAAAGTAGCTCGCCATTTAGAATTGCTCCCACAACTATTGAAAACTCTTAAACAAAAAGTTCGGAGTCTAACACTTGGTTCGCTGCCACTTTAGCCACTTGCAAACGAGCAAGTGCAAAGTAGCTCACCATTCGGAATTGCTCCCACAACTGTTGAAAACTCTTAAACGATAATTTCGGAGTCCAACACTTGGTTCGATGCCACTTTAGCCACTTGCAAATGAGCATGTATGAAGTAGCTCGTCATTCAGAATTGCTCCCACAACTGTTGAAAACTCTTAAACGACAAGTTCGGAATCCAATACTTGGTTCACTGCCACTTTAGGCACTTGCAAACGAGCAAGTGCAAAGTAGCTTGCTATTCGGAATTGCTCCCACAACTGTTGAAAACTCCCAAACGAAACTCGCGACTTCCAGTGATCCAACCTAGAGAAAATAACACTCAAATACTTGGCAGATTTTTACTCCAAAAAGAAACTAATTACAAGATCAGAAAGGCACAACCAACAACAACATTGCTTAAGTGCTGAGAAGATCTTATTTCATAACAACAATATGGATTACAAGTTTTATTAAGACACAAGCTCCTACAAAAGTCACAAGGATCTCCCTAACTCTTTCTAGAATTAGGGACGCTCCTGTTGAGAGATATGAGCGACCGACGAGCGCAATGCCACTCTCTCAACCCCCTGAAGAAATTTCTAGACCCGCAAGCCGAGTCATACCATCAGGGCCCATTGTTCTAGCGGCTCCTCCAACCGATGCCCCGCTAGATGAACCAGCTACTCCGCTCTGAGCGTCCCCTGGGACTCACGGGACTTCGGGCAAATAGAAAGCCAACTCATGAAATGACCTTCCTTGGGCACGCTCCTCTCGCGAGCACGACGTGCTCCTGACATTACAACCATTAAGAAGTCTCTTCAATCAGTGAACTTCCATCTCAAGCTCAACTATTCACTCTTTAACAGAATCGTCTTTCACCTTGAACTTCAAACAAGGCACACTCACTGTGGAAAATTCGAGAATTGTCCTCCTAAGATGGGCGAACTCCATGCTCCTCTCAAGCACTACATTCTTTAACCCATCTCTCTCAGTGGTAGCCGAAAGTAAGGAGTGACGGAGGAGCTTAACCCGTGAAGACTCTCTGTTAGTTGCCTCCCCTGAAGGACTATCTTCTACCCCAACCGGGGGTACATCTCGCGATACCTCATCGTTGTGCCACTCTGCTATATCTCACGGAGATAACACTCTCCTCAAGTGGCTTAGTTCAGCTTCAGCTTTCGAAAGTCTTTCCCGAGACTGAGCAAGTCCCAACTCAGTAATGCAGAGCTCAGAACGAAGCTAGGACGTCCCACATTCCTGAGAAACATGAGTATGATGCATGGCAACCTGTCGACCAAAGAAAAGTGGGGTAAAAACCTCTAAGAGATATCATCAAAAAATCATGGGGAGAGAGACTTCAACAAGTACATCAAAATTTCAAAGTGAAACGCAAAAACAACCAAGTTTTCATTGAGTTAAAAGATGAAGCTACAATGAGCGGTGGCTAATATGCGGTTTGGCAAATACAAAACGAAAAAAAAAGATAAGCAACTCTAACTACGAAAGAGGTAAACAAAGAAGTCAAGGGTCCACCTCGGTCAGCGGTGCCGTAGGAGTGGAAGACTTGCCCCCGCCTCTCCTCCAATCCCAGTATCGTCAACAACCATAGCGAGAGGACCCACTTTAGCCTCCTCTTCCTCCACTTCCTCCCCCTCTTCCTCTTCGGTAGGGGGAACAATGAGTACCCTGAATGGTCGAAGTCAGGGATGCGCTCGCTCACATCATCCAAGGCCTTAACATATGCCTTCAGCATATTCCCCTCCAAATACCCCACGGCCTTCCTCTACACCTTCTCCTCAGCCTCCCGCACCGTAGCTTCTCTCTCCATGGCTGCCTTCTCTCTCTCCACCTCCCTCTCTCGAGCTGCCTGCTTCCTCTCCAAGGCGGCAGTTTCTTTCTCCTTGGCCAGCGCAACCTCCAGTTGAGTGATCTGAGTGGCTTGAGTCTTTGCCAAGAGTGTGGTTGCCTCTGACTCCTTCTTGGCTTTCAATTGCTCAATCCTCTCCCGATCCTGCACCACCTTCAGCTCCCTCTGCCTCTGACTCCTTCTTGGCATTCAATCGCTCATTCCTCTCCCGGTCCTGCACCACCTTCAGCTCCCTCTCCTGCTCTGCCATTTACCTTAACAGGTGGCTAAAGTGGCAGATTGCCTACAAAAAAGCAAAACCGAAGTTACAAGCCAGGAGAAAAAATAACAACGGTACAAAAGGAAAAAAAGAACTTAACCAAGAAGAACATATCAAGAACTTACTGTCATGTGTGCCTTTGCAATCTCCAAGGCTGAGTCCCCCTACACCCCCGTGCTCGATCGAGGCCCTTGTCCTTCTGGGTAGCCAAGTGGCGAACCACGTCCATGCAGCTGGCCGAATCCCTATGAAGTCCATCATGTCTCCTGACTTTCCAATCAAGTATAAAGATCCTCTTCAGCCCGGCTGTCAGGATCGTCTCTGCCGCCAGCCGTAAGAGGAGGAGCCTCGAGAGCTATAGCCACTGAGAGAGAGAAGTCTCCCGTAGTGGGGACAACTGAAGTAGCGGGGGCGGACAACAAATCCACCATAGGAGGGGCACCTCCATCACTCCTAGTAGCCTTCGACGGGCAAAGGTCTGGCGACTATCCTCTTCATCTTCTTCTCTTCGGCCCGCTTGCCACTCAGGCCCGAGTGCCTAGACATGATATCATCAAAGTCCATGCCTGGTTCCTCAGCAAATAGTTTGAATGCACACCCCCATCGTTTAACCATTCGTAAGTGGCTCTGACTAAGTAACCACCTCCATTCCCTCCCGCCCCGGAGACCTTGTCCTCAATGTCCTCATCCATCGATTTCCAATCCTGTAAAAAAATGATTAAATCCTCTTTTTGCCTTCTAGTTCCCGTGTTAAGACTACCCGTAATTCTCGACTTCCATTCTCCGTTGCGCCAATTTGTTGCTACCCAATCATTTTTATCCGTCGCCATTTTATATATTTCTGGAAATCTCCTTTTTAACGTAATTGGACCGCACCACCTGTCTTTCTAGAACCATATAGATTTTCCCTTTCCAATCGCGAAAGTTGCCCCAGCCAGAAATATTTCCCTAGTACGCAATAAGAACAGATAGGTTTTAGATTCTACAAGTTGCTACTTCCTGGCTTCTCTTCCAACTTGGTATGGTTCTCTCTTTCTCATTCTCTCTCTCATTTAGTTCATTTATCATGCATAATTTTTTACAATCCTAGAGGCTTCCATTCAAGTTTGTGGCACATCACAGCAAGGACACAAAAGAAACAGCAACACTTTTGAGTCCAAATGGCAAAGTATGGAATGTAGACTGTTTCATAAGACAAAGATGTGTTTTTTGGAGGAGAGAGCTGGAAAGATTTCACAAATGCTTACAAGTTAGCAGTGGGTTTTGTAGTAGTGTTTCAATACAAGGGGAATATGGTGTTCAAGTTCAGAGCCTTCAATTTGACCACACGAGAAATTCCATTTTCTTCGTCAACTGCTCATAAGGGTCATAAATTGAGGGAGAAGATCATTCCTGAAGTCGCTACGAATCGCAACTCAGGGTATTCCTCTGCTTCTTTATTTCATTACCCTTGTTAGTTTTTTTGTATTAAAATGTGGCTGACTTCACAATTTTTCTCTAGATACAGTAGTAAAGGTATAAACTTAAAGAGTGTTTGCTACTGCTAAGAAAATAATTACTTCTTTAACAAGAACATAATTTGAAAAGGAAAAAGAAATGTACATAGAGAAAGCAGCAAACAAGAACAAAACAGAAATCAATTTCTTCTTATTCTTTTTTTCCTATGATACCTCCCCTTGATACTGTTCAAATCATAACCATACAAGTTTCTCTCTAATTTTGTTGATTTCCTTGTTTTCCTTTAGAAAGTAGATAGGCCCTTAATTAATTTTCTCCAAATTTATGCTAGATATACCTGGGGAACCACCAATAGCCCCTCCTTTGAAAAGGAAAAGAGATGAAGATCAAATTGGATCGAAGAGACAATGTGATGGCAACGGGGTAGCAAGATTTGAGGTGACGATCAGAATTTGTAACCTCAAACTGAAACGTTGTTGCTTGGTAAATATAATTCCTCTACAATTTAATTTTCAATAGGCATGTATATTGTTTAATTATCTCTCTCTGTCTCTCTCTAAACAATTTGCAATATTGTTCAATCAGCAAATTCCACAAGAATTCAAAGCCTTACATAGCCTCTCGCATGACCAGAAGAAAGTAATTATCAGAGATCCCAAGGATCCGTTGTGGTCTATAAGCCTCTTCCATTGCATGACATCGGATGCTACCTACTTATCCAAAAATTGGATGAAATTTGCTCGTGCAAACCAGTTGAAAGAAGGAAGCAGATGCATCTTTGAAACTATATCGCAAACTAACATGGATGAACTCATGATAGGTGTCAAGATTATCGATTATAGTAATCCGACTGTGCATCCCCACTGCCCGGAAAACCATGGTTTAGCAAATTATGTAAATATATCTTCTAGTTCAGAGAAGGTGCAGTTTAAGGCTACCATTCGAAAGTATAACTTAATGCTGATGAAAATTCTGGTAAACGATAGATGTTATACTTGGTCTAACCGGAGAAGGGATCCTATTCTTGCAAAGCTGGACCGAATAATGGTCTCTAAGGATTGGGAAACAAAATTTCCTTGGGCGATGTCCAGGTCTTGCATTAGCAATACCTCAGACCACGTACCGATCATCATAGGCACATGAGGGGAGGGGAAGCGACGTTCGAATGTCTTCCGGTTCGAAAAAATGTGGTTGACTAATAAGGATTGTCAAGAGTTGGTACAGAATAGTTGGTAAGGAGCTATTACCTAGGTGGAACCAGCAGCGAGGCTAGTTAAGAAACTGGCCTAGACTCAGAAGAAGGCTAAAAAAGTGGAATCGAGTTACGTTTGGGAATGTGCTCCAGAGGAAGGAATCGACGCTGAAAGAGATTGAGGATCTGGAAAAGAAGGAGGAAGCGGAAGGACTGGATAACAACCAGTTTGGGAGATTATCCGTATGTAGGCAGGATATCTTGGACATCTATAATAAGGAAGAAATCATGTGGCGCCAATGGTCAAGGGTAAAATGGTTATCAGAAGGGAATGCTAACACTAAATACTTTCACAAGATCGCAAGCATGCGTCGTAGGAACAACTTTATCCACTCCTTGGAGTGTGACGGTAACACAGAAACTGAGGAATGTCAAATTGAAAGGCACATTCACGAGACATTCAGGAAACTTTTTGGGAATAACAGAGAGACCATGTGCGAGTCAGGAGAAAACCTTTGGGAACCACTGATGGGTGATGTTCAGGGGCGGGTAGCAGCACTGCAAGATTCATTCACCTTGGAGGAGGTTAAGATGGCAATATGGGGTATGGGCCAGGATAAGGCGCCACGTCCAGATGGGTTCCCAGTATTCTTTTATAAGGAATCTGGGAAATTCACATCATGAATGCTTTCTAC
Source organism: Hemerocallis citrina (assembly GCA_017893485.1). Classification (NCBI taxonomy): domain Eukaryota; kingdom Viridiplantae; phylum Streptophyta; class Magnoliopsida; order Asparagales; family Asphodelaceae; genus Hemerocallis; species Hemerocallis citrina. The sequence continues at coordinate 330,567,221 of CM030359.1, read as the reverse complement.
GAGGGGACGCTGGATTTGGGTACGTTGAATTATGCCAACGTCTGCTTAATCCCTAAGAAAAAGGAGGCCACAACTATTGGGGACTTTAGACCAATCAGCTTGATCAACTGCTCGGTTAACATTATCACAAAGACCCTATCTAATAGGCTACGAGTACTGATTGGGGACATCATTGAGGATTATCAGACAGGGTTTATTGTCGGAAGGGATATTCTAGAAGGGGTTGCACTGGTACAAGAAGTTATTCAAGATTATAAGCGACATGAAAAGCCGAGGTTTATGCTAAAATTAGACTTCGAGAAAGCCTACGACAAAGTTGAATGGAAATGTTTACCAGAGATTCTCAGTAGGCGAGGGTTTGGGGACAGGTGGATCGGTTGGATCAAGACATGGCTTCGAACGGCCAAGGTTATGGTATTGGTCAATGGGAAACCGGGTAAGGAAATTAAGTGTAGGCGGGGTCTTAGGCAGGGGATCCACTTTCACCACTTCTCTTTACCATGGTGGCTGATGGACTCCATAAGATGCTTCAGTCTTATAGAGAACAGGGACTAATTACTGGGTTGGGTATGAGGAGGGGGTATCCGCGGTGATGAACATTCAGTATGTGGACGACACTTTAATTTTTGGAGAGTGCGATATTGCTCAGGCTACACTTCTAAAGTGGGGACTATATCTTTTTGAAGAATGGTCAAGACTTAAGGTAAACTTCCATAAAAGCACCATCACTTTATTGGGAGATACGGGGGATTCGGGGGATGCAATTGCAAACATTCTCAATTGCCCGATTCAATCGCTACCAATCAAATACTTGGGTCTACCAATTGGTGCTGGAAAACTGAGAAGGGTAGATTGGAACGAACTTATTGAGAAGATGGCGAATAGACTGGAAGGATGGAAGGGGAAGATGTTGTCCTTCGGTGGAAGGCTGGTGCTACTAAATTTGGTCATTAGCGCCATACCATTATATTTCCTATCATTCTTTGAGATACCGGCTTGGGTGGTCAAAAAAATCGACAGATTGAGAAGACTATTTCTTTGGCACGGATCGGGTTCTGATGGGAAAGAATACTCGTTAATATCAGATGGGGGGTCGTTTGTAGACGAAAAGAATTCGGTGGGTTGGGGGTGCTAAACCTCAGACAAATGAACCAAGCTCTCCTCTCTAAATGGTGGTGAAAGCTCAAAGTTAAGGCTAAAGCAAAATGGGCTACGCTAATTGAGAAAAGTTACATAACGAAGGGTTGTATGCATAGGAAGCCGAAAAATCTGGCATGTATGTCCGGGTTTTGGCGAGGGGTTACTCGTAGCCGTGCAATCTTTCTGGCGGGGGCAACATTTTCTATGGGCAAGGGGAATACTTTCTGCTTTTGGAAAGACAAATGGTGCAGCCCTATTAATCTGAAGAGAAGATTTCCAGATATTTATAAAATGGCAACGGATAAATACGACTGGGTAGCAAGAAATTGGAGAAACGGAGAATGGAAGCAAAGAATAACGGGCAGGCTGAGCACAGAGGCGAGAAAACAAAAGGAGGAACTAATTTTGTTCCTACAGGATTGGCGGCCAACGGAGGAGGACATTGAGGACAAGGTATCCTGGGCAGGAGGTATTGTTGGTGGATTCTCTGTTAAATCAACCTACAAATGGTTAAACGATGGGGGGGGGTGCGAACACATGAGTCGATATGGAGGGTTAAAGTTCCACTCAAGGTTAGAATTATCAACTGGTTAGCTAACAGGAAAGTGATTCTAACTAGGGACAACTTGGCAAAGCGAAAGTGGCAGGGACCTCGGATCTGTGTTATGTGTCTACTGAATTGCGAGACCGTGGATCATCTTTTGATTCAGTGCCGGTATGCTAGGGCAATATGGGGGGATCTTTTAGTGAGACTAAGCATTAGCGGGACCTCCCCAGAGACGATTAATGACGTATGGGGGGGTGGAGGGACATCAATGTACGTAAAGACCAAATAGTCGTATGGGAAATTGGGGTGGCGGCCATTTGCTGGGGAATTTAGTTAGAAAGGAACAATAGAATCTTCAGGTCAACGCACAAACACACCATGCATCAACAACTTTTATTCATTATTATCGCTAATATCAAATTCTGGTCTCAAACGGCAGGTGCGGAAACAACAAAGAAGATTAAGGACTTGTATGCAGATATCAGCTCATCTACCTATGAAGCAGAATCTGAGGAGGAAGGGGGAAACACCGGTTGGGGAGTGATCTGCGAACGGAGTGGAGGAGCCCTCAGACTTTTTTTGGGGATGTTCCGACTTACGGAATCATCGTATCAGTTGTAATTATATCTTTTTTTGGGAGGGGACTTCTCTGTAAGGGTTGGGGACTATTTTTTTTGTTGGGGGATGAGTATCATGGCCCCTTCTTGACATGAACATCATCTCTCTTGCTTGGTTGTTATGTTTGGTTAAAATTTCGTTAATGAAGCGCGAGGGGACTAGTGCCCACCGTTTTCAATAAAAAAACAATAATTCAATGGTGTGTACGATCTCTCGCTCGCATTCGTTGTCCTTCTCTATATTTTTAGTTTCTTTTGAATAACTCTACTTTCAGTTTGATAATAATCAGTGTTCGTGATATACATATACAGTACATTCCTTGTCAATTTAAGGACTCGAGCAGTTTGATGGGATGAACTGAATTAAGCCTGCAAGATCCGACTGGTAAACTGTGGAAAGCTTTGATTAGTTACAGAAAGAATTCATGCAGGAAGGACAGGGAAGATGCTTTCATTTCGATGGGTTTGCAACCTTTTTCTTGTGCTAACAACTTGCAGGAAGGTGGTAAGTGCATCTTTGAACTCATTTCAAAAGGGAATCAAAATATTGTGAAGGTTCGGATTTTCAAATGCCAAAAAGTTTGATACTCAATGAAATTAGTTCCTTAAGTACAGAAGAGGGAGAACCTGACTACATTACTCATTAAATGCAGGTTCAGATAATCAAAAATCAGGACATGGAACTGAATGATTGAGCTGAGCTTTTAACGAGAAGAGTTGAGGAGCATCAATCAGTAACTTTGGGATTCTGAAGTGGATGCCTACTCAAAGCCTTGATGCATTTTCTTTTCTACTGGTCATTGAGCCTTGCTTTGTTCTGTTTAAGTCAGATTACATACTTGTTCTGCGAGGGTACTTTTATTTGGGTGTCATTCTTTGTTCGACACCTTCAAACCTTACTTTGTAGACACTATTTATTAGTTGTGTTGTTTTGAGTTTATTATGTATATTATTATATAGGCTGGAGTTCTTTTGAACTCTATCCATTCTATAAAAAGAAGAGAATTGAGGAGCCTCGCTTTACCACTTTGATATGTTTTACTATTTTTTTTTTTTTTTGATTGAATATGTTTTACTATTACTCTATAACTTCGGATTAGTCTCCGTGGATTCAGATCGAACAACTAGTAGCCCAGTATGTTGCTACTGATTTACTAGTTTTGTTGCTTCATTTGTTTGAAATAAGCACTGGATGTTAAGTTTGTAATATTTTGTTATCAGATGTACTCAGAGAAAACAAAATTAATGAGCATCTCATAGTAACCTTCAAATGTGTCACTTTTATGTAACTCTTTCGAGCAGAAGTCACCAAGGCTATCGTTTTTTTTAAAACTAATATTTTGTCTGATTTTAGATATAGTCGAGAACATTTCTAGTTCTGGCTTATAAGATAAGTGAAAGAAGCAAAAATGAAGCTGCTCAGAAAGACAAGCTTCTAGCATCTATGAAAACTATATTGCAGATTTCGTTGTATTTTAAAAACTTCATATGGATCAGATCTAATCTCATTGTTTTGTTATGTCGCTGAAACTCTTGCAACTGATGAGTATTTATCCCATATAGTATGATATTCACTAGGTAATCATCGCTCAGCTTGAATAGGCTTTGAACAAATACTTGTCAGTGTAGGTTTAATAACTTAAACAAGGCAAGTTTGAACAATGTCTAAGCTCAACAGGACCTGTAATCAAGTTTTGCCAGTTTGCAATCTTGTCCCTTACAGTATATGATTGTTGATCCGATTTCTAATATGTATGCTACTCATAAGCAAGAATATATGAACATTTCATATGTATGATGGCCAACGCAATTCACATGATGTTAAAGAAATTACCTGGAACTCTGAAGGATGAGCTTTGTGGGTTTTGTGTATCATACAGGATGGAGGTGGCTCTTTATGGCATGGAGATGATAGCTCTATTCTTTCGTAAGTCAAGCATAAGACCTATCTGTAGCAAATGAAAGAAAAGTGCAATTGTTAGAGACAACGAAGTTTTTGCAACAGTTAACAAATGTGTCATATTCCTCATGCATGAAAATAGAAAATTCACAATGGCAATGCTGCTGCACTCATGTAGTAGAGTGAGTGGTAAGTCCTCTCGCTAGTGGGAAAAAGGTCTGATGTTGAAATCCTGCATACATCAAGCAAAAAACATTAATAATACATATTCTTATTTGCATTTGCCGGTTGTCTATCAAACAAGTATACTTTCTTTGTAAATCTCTTTATTTTCCATATTGATGTCCAGCATCTCATTTAAAACTACACATTGTTTAGTTTTTTTGTTTTTTGTTTTTTTTTAAGGAAAAGGTGGAATATAGCCTTTCATTAATCAGAAATTAATAAAATATATAACCGACCAACATGAAAATAAAACATGATTTGGAAACTCATATGCACATCATGCTCTTAATCTAAAGCAAACTTGATTTGGAAACGTATGCATCCCATACTACATACTCCCCAAATCGAGTTCGTGCCCTCGCCATGCATCCAACTCTTGTACTCTTCCTATTTCTGACATCCGTCTAGTAATTGGTAAAATTGCAGTTTATGCGGTCTATCCGCCACTGCTGCGGACCGGTGGTCTTTCTCCACTCCGCATGGAACCGGTGGTCTTTCTCCACTTCCTGACAGGCTGGTGATCATTCAACCTCATCGGAACCGGTGGTCTTTCTCCACTCCCGAACCATACCAAAAGTTATCAAAAGACAAGGTGAATTGTAGGGCTTCCCCTACTCCGTCAGAAACTCAGAGTTACACTCTTGCTCCTTATTCGTATAGAGAACCCAGATTTTAATAGTCAAGACAACGTCGCACGTGTCCCAGACGAGACAACGCCACACGTATTCCCTTGACAGGTGAGTACACACCCAACTAGTGTCTGTCCTTATAACAATGTTCACCTAAACTAGAGCTGCTACAATCTAGAACTTAGTAAACACCATATAACAAATGTCTATTAACGAACTCTTCTTGAATCCATTCCAAGCGTTATTCGAACCCAAACAATACCAACTCGCACATCCCAACAAACGACTATATATCATGTACTTATACTTGAACATATACAAGTCCAAAGTATTTATGTATTTGGGTCATTCAGATGAATACTTATCTAACAAAAAAATTAAATAGAAAATAACCAGATTATTGATGAAGAGTATTCAAATTTAATTTATGTATTTGGGTCATTCAGATGAGTACTTATCTAACAAAAAAAATAAAGAGAAAATAACCAGATTATTGATGAAGAGTATTCATATTTAATAACTAGACTATTGAATGTTGAGGTTTTGTAGATAAAATACTATTTAATTTAATCTCAACCACACATCGTTAACTCACAAATATATTAACCATCCACTTATGACGACTCACACGAAATTTAACTCCTAAGCATAGTTCATTAATTTTCACGTGTACTATATGTGGTGTACTATGTAACTATGTTTCTTATTAGATAACCCAAATTTTACAATCCCACCTCTATCAGGAGTCCGCTCCTATATATATAGAAGCGATTCGAAGCCCCAACAGTCCCAAATAGTACAATATTAAAAAGTCTTTCAAGAAAGAAAAATACGAAAGAAACATGGCTTCCCCCTTCTGCTTGATTCGGGGCCGATTCATCGGTGCCGGCAGCTCGGCCCTCGTCAGCACTGGGATCATCTACTATCACGGTATCCGTACTCCGGTGGCTATAAAGAGCGCACACATCTCGCATGCCCTCCCTCTTCAGAAAGAGAAAGAAATCCTCAAAGCCCTCCATGGCAACCCTCAGATTCTCCACTGCTTTGCCCCCGACAAGTCCTCCGAACGCTCTGGTGCAGAATATTACAATCTATTCATAGAACTCTCTCCTAGGGGTTCTCTCGCCGACCTCATCCAAGCCTCCTCTTATGGCCACCCTCTTCCAGAACATCGGGTCCGATCATACACCCGAAGCATACTACGTGGTCTCCGTCACATGCATGCCAAAGAATACGTGCATTGCGATATTAAGCCTGAGAACTTAATGGTGTGGAACGATTACCACATAAAGATTGCTGACTTTGGGTTAGCCAAGAAGGTGGGGGAACATGTTTCTGGGATCCGAGGCACCTTGAAGTACATTGCGCCTGAGTCATTCTTGAGAAAGGAGTATGAGCTTTCGGTGGACGTGTGGGCTCTCGGTTGTGTGATGGTGGAGATGGCGACTGGAAGATGACGTGCATGGAATTATGATGGGCTCATCCCTGATGTGAAGAACAAGGTTAATGAGGAGGCAAAGATAATTATCAGGGTTTTCGCCGCTGTGCTACCAGAGGTGCCCAAAGGGTTGTCCAAGTTAGGGAAACATTTTTTAAGTAAGTGTTTGGTCAAGAACCCTAAGGAGAGGTGGATGGTCGAGATGCTATTGAGCCATCCATTTGTGGCGGATCAGGAGAATTGCTCCTATCAAAGGGGCCGCGGGTTTGCTAGGGATCATCTGGTGAAGGAGTACTTTGTGTTCAGGCATCCAGTGCTGCAGCCAATTCGGAGTAAGTGCCCCTTACCTTGGTTTCCTGCTCCCACAAATTTAGTTACCAATTTTGGTGGGATTCAGCTTTGAGTTATGTACATGGAGTTGGGGACAGTTTTATATATAATTAGGTGAAAAAAGAGTTAGGATGCATCCAATCATGGCATTAATTAGTTTCTTGTTTAAACTTTAGGAGTCGTGCATCTTATGTCAAAAACAATGTCATTTTTTACAATTTTTCTGTGTACATGCGCAGGATGTTGGTCGTGTCATATCGTGTTAACTACAGGTCCGAGTCCATCCATGTTAGGTTAGGATTTACGAGGATGCATGGTTGCTAGAGATTCGATGTAATTTTCTTTTCCTGTTTGTTATGTCTGTTAATTGCATATGCATATATACTACGAAATCATTAATTTGTTTCTAAGTGAATCCATTATTAAATTTTATATGTCCTCTATTTTATTTTTCAATAGTAGCTCTCTCTGTGTGGTTAATATATTATATCTTGACTCGTTAATTTGATCTGATAATTAAATTCCATTGACTCCAGTCCAGCAAGGAGAATTTGAAAATGCTGCAATAAATTAAGAAAATTTAGTATCCTTACATTGTGATTCTATTTGCTCTTTCAAAAATATAAGAGCGCAATAGTTAGAATGTAGATATAGAAGAGCGCAATTCATTTACTTATCAAACAAAAGAACGAATTGCTCAAAAGAATAATAAAAACCATTACTTATCCATATATACAATAAACCTTCACCTTCTAATCAAACAAATGTTATGATTATGTCTTGTATACTTGTTGTTCAATTAAAAGAAGAAACGACGAAGCACGAAGGTCGAAGAGATGAGAAGTTCGAAACATGGCAACAATAGTAAGAGAGGACTGTGCAGTCGACTGCACACTCCTCAGGTCCAGACTGGAATGGTTGCGGTCGCCTGCGGCTACAGTAATGTTTTGGGCCAAGGTCTTGGCGATCATTTCGGCGCAATTTTCAACTCCAAGTCAAATCGTACGGCACATATTCCATGACTTATTTTACAGGATATATTGGATGACTGAGATATCAAGACTAACTTAGGGTTCTCTCTATTCTTCTTCTATTTATTGTTATGGCCTCCAATATAAGAGGTCAAATACTTCATTGATATTTTCTCTACTGCAAGTGAGGCTTGAGAGATAGTTCTTAGTGAGTGAGTTTAATTTCTTATATTTAGTGAATTTGTAACTCCATGTAATGTTCTCTAGTTGAATATTATATATCCCTATATTTTTCTCCGGATTAAGCGAAAGCTAATCGGGATAAAAATCCTCGTGTGTTTGTGTTTAATTGAAGAATCTATTTGTTTGGTTGTTCGATTGATTCGTCTCATCTACCTCGTCATTCTCATTACTTTAATTAATTAGTTTCCGTTATGCCACAGGTGTCTGACGAAATTTCCCAACGAGATTTGTAGTGAGATTTCTCTCCCTATCACAACACCCCAACAACAAACCCTTTGATTAACTAAAATCCACTAAATTTCTTATCCTAAACAGTAGCTTCAGGGATTCTCCACTCGATTATTGAAGGGCTCTTAGTGCGCAAAGTTTTGAATGCCTGAACCACTTGAAGAGTAAGCAGCAATCCTAGTGATCAAAATGTGGGTGTTCCAAGTTTGCATTGCAAGTCTAATTCTCGTTAAATAAGTATTTATGGAGTGAGGGTGACCAAGTTTGTATGCATCGCTACAACCTTGTTCAAAACTAAAATAAAATAAACTGAAGATTTTTCCGTCGGATGTCCCCAAAGGGACGGAAGAAATCAAGTTTGTTGGACAATTAATCTGCAATTGAATGCGAAGAAATAATATAATTTCTTGCTTCTTATGGCATACAATTAAAATAACATAAATTAGAGAAAAAGTCAAGAAATTAAGAACAAATGCAAGATAGTACGTAAAGGGAATACTACATCAAAACAAAATTGTTGTTATCATTCTCCTCTTAATTAATGAAATATTAATTCCAATCGTCTCAAACATAACCAAGAGTTCACTTATTTCAAACCATCGGTCACTAGTTACATATATGACGATAAGATTAGGAGATAGCACAAGCATTTGGATTCTCCTCTGCCGATACATAGCTCAGGGGAGCATAGTAGTACTGTAGAGGAGGATTATTGTAAGCCATTGAGTGATAATGATGAGCATGAAATGGTGGTCGGGTGTTACAAGGTGGATCATGATTGATTACACAATCACTTTGATTCAAATGATTGATTAGATTATGGTTTGGAGGTAATCTACTAATCTTGATATCTTAAGTAGTCAACAGCTTCTTTCGTCCTCTCTTGTAGGTGCTCAATAGCTTCTTTTGTCTTGTCTCCTTCATCTTCTTCATTATTCTCTTCTTCTGACTGTTCGTCCGGTCCGACCGAAACCATGCTAGCGCTGAAGGACTTCCTCAGCTTGGTCACCACATTTACTGGGTCCATGAGTCCCACCACTGTCATTTGTTTGTTTGTCATGTCCACGGAAATCGTGTCAACACTTGCGTATACAACAAATTAATACACTGGTTGGTCATATTCCTTCTTTTTCTAAAAAAAAGCAATAAACTTAAAATTCAGCAAATGGAATTTGGATATATAAATATTGACCATAACTAGTTCTAGAGAAAGAAATGGGAACAAAAAATATCTAATAGTTTAGACTTGTACCATATATAGATTTTGGAGACCACATTGATAGCCTTCTTCTTGTCTCTGTTATCATGTAATCTCAAACTTACAACAACCTTCTGAAATGCACAAATAACTCGAAGTTGACTATTATAAATGAATATAAATCTGTAAAAAGAACATTGGAAGAAATCAGTCAATGTATGCTCTTGAGTTATTACTAAAGAATTTTTTAAAGTTAATTATTGTTAACAAACTAATGATTTTTAGATTGAAAAAATACAAAATACAAACCAATCAAATTTAATGTTTCTTTCCGAAAAAATGATACAAACTGCAGGAAAGTCCTATAAACTAAACTTAGTATCAAAAGAGAAGGTGAAAATCAAAATGCAACTATTTTTTACTAAAAAATTTCAGGAAAAAATATATGAAGTTGGAATTACTGACCCTTGTCTCCATTGATCAAGCTAAGAGTATGAGATGAGAGAGAGAGAGAGCTTAGCATATGCTTATAAAAAGAGATGTCAACTTTTTTTTCAAAATAATTGCAGAATTTATGTTTCTTTCTTTCCATTAAAGAATTTGTTTTTGCATGGTAAGAAAATCTACATACCTTAATTTGATTTATTTTTTTTATCATGGTAAGAAATTTATTTTCCCGTGTTTCATTAAAAAGCTTTTAATAAAACAAAATAAAGTATCAGGAAATGATGTTCATGTATCCCACATGCAGGCCATAATGCTCATTCCCTGGTCAAAATATGAGTCCCACAACCATACATGGTATGATCCACTCGAGCATCCCAAAAAATACATACATCAAAATAAAAGACCCAAAATACATCACAGTACAGACATCGAAATACATGACTCGAAAATACAACAAGCCAGCAATGGTGCCTGTTCCTCACGCCTCATAGCAGTCAATCACTCCACTTGTGGTGTATTATCCCTTCCCTGTGCTTCAGTCTGATTTGTGGCACGGTCCGTGTACATGTCCTTGATCTTCTTCGTTTGCTCTTCCCCTGCCATTTTAGACTAGAATATGATATTAGCAATAATCTTGGGAAGCATTTGTTGATGCATGATGTGTCATGAGATATTCTAAAAATTCTATTATTCCATTCTAACCAAATACCCCAGCAAATAGCCGCAACCCCAATTCCCCAAATGTCAAAATTGTTGATGCGGATGTGTCCCTCTCTCCATTCCCCCCAGGCGTTGCTTAATGTTTGTGGGCCTGCCCCTGTGCTGCCAACTCTGTTTATTAGATCCCCCTAAATTGGCCTTGTGTAACTGCACGTCACTAGAAAATGGTCGACCGTTTCGTTCTCCTGAATGCACATTACACAAATTGCCGGACCTTGTCATCTTCTCCTAGCCAAGTTATCCCGAGTTAGAATTGCATTTCTATGTGCCAACCAATTAAAAGTCCTCACTTTAAGTGGGACTTTTGCCTTCCAGATTGGATCGTAGACTCTAACTCCCCCATCGTTTAACATTTTATAAATCGATTTAACCGAAAAGACGTCACCTTTTTCAGCCTCCCACTTAGCTCTGTCAACCTGATCATTCCCTGTTGGTTTCCAATCCTGTAAGAAGACAATTAGGTCCTATTTTTGTCTTCTTGCTTCACTGGTTAGCCTCCCTATGAGTCTTGGTTTCCATTCCTCATTCCTCCAATTTCTAGCCACCCGGTCATATTTATTGGTAGCAAACTTGTATGCTTCTGAGAATCTTCTCTTTAGGGTAATAGGTCCGCACCATTTGTCCTTCCAGAAACACATAGAAGCCCCATTTCCAATGGAGAATGTGACTCCTGAGATGAATATGTCTCTCGTGTGAGTGACCCCTTGCTAGAATCCGGATGCTGATTCATTGTTTTTCTGTTTCTGGTGCATGCAGCCATTCTTCAAGTAAGCCGCCTTTATCAGTTTACCCCATTTTTTCTTAGTCTTTAGTTTTAGTTTCCACCACCATTTGCAGAGTAAGGCCTGGTTCATTTGGCGAATATTGATCACCCCCAATCCACCAAACTCTTTTCGTTTACAGACTATTCCCCATTTAATTAATGCGTACCCTCTCCCATCCCCCGCCCCATGCCACAGAAATTGTCTTCTAAGTCTGTCAGTTTTTTTGGTTACCCAGACCGCTATTTCAAAAAAAGACATAAAGTAAAGTGGTATAGGGCTAACCACCGAATTAAGCAATATTAGACGTCCCCCTAAGGACAACATTTTCCCTTTCCACCCCTCTAATCTGCTTGCAATTTTTTCTATGAGGCCATGCAAGTCCAGTCTTCTAATCTTCCCAGATCCGATCGGCAATCCCAGGTACGTAATTGGTAGTTTCTGAATCCGGCAGTTAAAAATATTTGCTATTATGTTCCCCCTTCCTCTGAATCCCCTAAGAATGTGATGGAGCTTTTGTGGCAATTGACCTTAAGCCCTGACCACTCTTCAAATAGATACAGACCCCACTTCAAAAAATTCGCTTGCTCAATGTCGCACTCACCAAAAATTAAAGTATCATCTGTATACTGGACGTTCATTACCGCAGAGATACCCCTCCTCATACCCAGTCCATTAATCAGTCCATTTTGTCTGTAGGCGTGTAGCATTCTATGTAACCCGTCTCTCACCAAGGTAAACAATAGTGGTGATAATGGGTCTCCCTGCCTAAGACCCCACCTACATCTGATTTTCTTTCCCGGCTCCACGTTTACTAGCACGTTGACCTTCGACGTTGTTAACCAATTCTTTATCCATCCAATCCACCTGTTCCCGAACCCTCTTCTCTCAAGAATCTCCAATAAGCATTTCCATTCTACCTTGTCGTATGCCTTCTCGAAGTCTAATTTTAGCATGAACCCCGACTGTTTACGTCTCTTCGTGTCTTGTATAACTTCCTGCACTAATGCCACACACTCAAAGATTTCCCTCCCTGCAATAAAACCAGTCTAATAGTCTTCTATAATGTCCCCGATGATCCTTCCTAATCTGTTGGCAAGGACCTTCGTGATGATTTTGACTGTGCAATTAATCAAACTGATAGGCCTAAAATCATTAACATCCCTTGCCACTTGAATTTTAGGGATAAGGCAAACATGAGCATAGTTTAGTCTCTCCAGATTCAAACTGCCTTCATAGAATGCATTCATGATATCCATGATGTCAAATTTGACAATATCCCAAAACTGTCTGTAAAAAAATATAGGAAACCCATCTGGCCCTGGAACCTTATCTTGTCCCATTCCCCACACTGCTACCTTCACCTCATCCATGGTGAATTGTTCTTGCAGAGACTTAATTCTCGCATGTGTTTCTCCTTGCAATTCGTCCCAAATATTCTCATTTGACTCGGTCTGCCCATCTCTATTTTGCCCGAATAGTTCCTTGAATTTAAAATCAACATGGTTGACTATCCGCTTCTCGTCTAAAATTGAGACACGATCGATATCCAATGAGTGGATGTAGTTTTTTCTGCATCGCATATTGGCGACCTGTGGAAGTATTTGGTATTCGCATCCCCTTCTTTCAGCCATTTTACCCTGGACCACTGTCTCCACATAATTTCCTCGTTGATGTATGTTTCTTGAATATCTTGCATGCATTTCGTTAACCTTTGAAACTGGTTATCGTCCAGTTGTCCAACCTCTTCCTCTCTTTCAAGTTCCTCAATCTCGTTGAGGATATCCTGTTTTCTTGTTAAAATATTTCCGAACGTGACCTTATTCCATTTTCTTAGCCTTCTTCTAAGAGTAGAAAGTTTATTGTTTAGTCTGGCAGCTGGTTCTGCCTGCCCATGCCCCTCCTCCCAGCATCTCTTAACCATTGTTTTGCATTCCTGGCTATTCAGCTACATCTTCTCGAAATGGAAGATTCTCTGCCTTCTTCTACCTTCTTCTCCCGTACCAATCATGATAGGGACGTGATCCGATATATTTCGAATACATGACCTTGCCATTCCCAATGGGAATTTCGCTTCTCAGTCACTAGAAACTAGAATCCTGTCTAGCTTCGCCATTATCGGCTCCCTACATCGGTTGGACCATGTAAAGCTTCGGTCATTAATTGGAATTTCCATCAATCCTAAGCTAGATATCACCCGATTGAATTTCCTCATGTTGTGCCCATTGCCTAGGCCTCCACCCCTCTCATACGTGTGCCTGACGATGTTGAAGTCCCCTCCCACTACCCAAGGTAAACTCCACCTTTCCATGATATATATTAGCTCATCCCAAAACGGTTGGCTTAGGTTCCTCTCATTTGGGCCATATACCGCCGTGATGGTTTGTTGCCACCCGTCTTGCTTTCTTTTGACCACTACCGAAACCGAGTAATTCCCAACCCAGTCATCCAGTAAATCAAATTTACTGGTATTGACACCCACCATGAACCCCCCTGACGCCCCTACAGCAGCCCTGACCCTCCAACCTTGAATATGGTCTGACTTTAGACCCCTGAGAGTCATGTCAGTTGGTTGAGCTATTTTAGTCTCTTCCAGACATGAAATATCAATATTATTGTTCCTAATAACCTCCCCTACCATTCTACACTTGGCAGTCTTGCCAAGCCCTCTAACATTCCAGAAAAAGGTGTTACACATAATCACTATTGTCCCCCCTTGATCCTGCAAAGTTGAATCCAACTCTACCAGGTTACGGGACACGCCATCGTCTCCCCCCCCCCTTCTAAAACCCTTTGACCATTCGCAATATTCACTAACTCCCTACCCTGCAAAAAGTAGATAATATTTGTGTGTGCGTTATGATGCAGTTTTAAACCATAGACATGGGCAAGTTGAATTAAAAAGTAGTCAGGGATAGAACCAAAGATAGAAATATTCAAATTTGTACTTGCAATGTTTTCATAGCCTTTCCGTTTACCCACCCTTTGGTAAATTTCTTTGACGGTCATCGGCTTCTCCCCTTTGCTATGCTGCCTTAAGCTTCGTCTGTACCCCTCCTTCTCCTTTACCATTTTTTTCTTCTAACCAGTTTCAACCACTGCTGATTCCTCACCTATGCCTAGGATTTCTTTCTCTTCTCCAGAGTTAGGCTCCGCGGACTTGTTAGAGTCCGTATCCGATTCTGAAGAATCCTCTAATAACAACTTTTTGTTAGAAGCCTAATTGCCCAGCATTGCTTTCATCCTCTTTGTAACCTTCCGTTCCACTCTTTTTTCGACCTCCTGTTTAAGTAGCTCTTCAATCTGTGCCCCCTCCTCCTCCTTAGAGTCCGCAACTTGATTCACTGCAGTGCCCTTCCTATAATTTTAATCCTCTGAATCGTTAACAATCGAGTTGTAGGACTCTTTGAAGCCTTGAGCTCCTACCGCACCCCCCTGGCCAAAATCAATACTAAGCGGACTCTGGACCAAGCCCACACCAAGCCCACACCGACCCAGGCCCACACCCAAATTATTCTTGCACATGCCCACGTCCAGCCCACTCTTACCACATCCCCACCCACTCTTACCACAGCCCACAGAGAGACCCCTCTGAACTAGATCCACCCCGCTCACAATGCATTTCAAAACTCTGCAATTCGCTTCGTGTTCCCCCCTTTCGCTCGTACTGATTGATGTGCCCCTTTCTTCGTACCCTCCCAGATTGGACATAAGCCTCTTCACCCCTACGACGGGACTCGCAATACCCTGCACATCCCCTCCCTTGCAGCTGTAAATCTTGGGCCCCATAACCGCAACGGTGTTGCATAATTCCTCCAGGAAAAGAGAAGGACCTGGAGAGCTGTCCTCCCGTCTCTTCGCTGCACCATCAGAAGTTTCCGTTGTCGTATGATGAGTATTTTGGAAAAGTCTCGTTTGCTTACCGAACGAAAACTCCCCCTCTGTTGGATCTTCTTCCCCTTCGGTGACGTTGATGGTGAGCGGTAACGTTGGGCGCACACGAGCTGGCTCAAAAACCCAAACCTGTTCGGCACCTCTAAGACCATCGTCTTCAACCTCTAGTTGTTTCTTCCCCGCCGCGATCTTAGTCCACTTCTTCGATATATGGTCGACACATTCATCCCCGAAGATTTGCTTGGTAACCAAGTTCCTCTTTCACTCGTCCTCCGTCATCTCATCCGAGCATTCATCCTCCAACCTAATCTCGACCAAGAATGTTTTGGTTTCCACCATCACCATAATAGACCTAGGGAGTGCCACCTTTCCAAGCCGTTTGATCCTCACCCTGGCAACTCCCCCTCTCTTAGCCACTGTTGGAATGTCCATCTCTAGGACGGAGCCATATTTCCTCAAAATATCCAAGAAGCCTCTGAGTTCCCAACAGTGAAGCGGCAAGCCAGTTAGCGTCACCCAATTGCCCTTGATGTCGCCATGAGTTACAACCCCTTTTTCGCCCTTCCATGGTGAGATTGAGATTCCAAAATGGCCGCCAATGATCTTAAGCTCATTTCGTCTCGCAAACGCCGCAATCCCTTTAGCTGAGGGGAATTCTGCAACCCATAACTCTTTCACCTTACGGAGCTCCCACGATCTACGGTTGAAGCTCTCCGATAATTTTAGAAGCCCCATAATGATCTCCTCCATCGATGGCCATCCTCTAAAAGCTCTAATAACGGCCATTTTAGCTTTAAAAAGCTCTCTGTTCTTCCTCATAATTCCAGTAACTGATACAACGGTGCTATGAACATTGCTGGACCTAGCCACAGATCTAGTTATCGTCCCCTGACTTCCTCGTCTCTTATCACCTCTAACTGCACATGCATTCACCTTCTGGCCAGTAGCCTTACATTCAAAGTAAACGAAAACGCCGTAGGTATCATGAATGTAGGGTGGCAATAAAATACGTCAAGTAACGGATAAACATAGAGGGACAGAAAAACATGAAAGATAAAATTTTAAGACTGAAAAACACATAAAACAAATTTAAAAGATCAAGGCTAAGGAAGATAGACAAAACAATACATATTCAAGTTATTGAAAAATATTGAATGTTGAAAAAATACTATGATAAAATCCACGAAAAAATAATTTGAAATGGAAGTGTCCCTACGTGTAATGTATCATGAATGTAGAGTCAACCAACCACGCTTTCACTACGCCACTCTGATACCCAGAGAAAATGTACTCGCATACAATCTCACATCAATGTATACGAGTAGAACATCATGAATGAAGGTTCAATAACTACTTCATTCACGACTCCAGCCATCTAATAGGGAAAAGGGAAGAGAAAACATCAGTGTAGAGAGCAACACAAATGTAAACCACTTACATTTAAATCTCTATAAGCTGAAAACTCACACTCTAATGTCCACTCTAGGGTGTCGTTCCTTGTAAATTTGTACTATTTATGAAGCGTGCTCTGATACCATCTGTAACGCCCCGAATTCCAAATAAGACCGAATTCGAGATTCCACAGGATCTTTAGACTTCACTTCGTATAATTTTACAAGGAAATTTTAAACTTTTCAACATACATCAGATTTCATTACATTGATTACACAGCGGAAGATAAAAAGAAATACAGCAATGAAAATAAAATACAACTTATAAAACTTTAGCATCATAACATCTTTATTTCTTCATGAAAATGTCCATTACCTGCATAATAAGCTGTGGGCACGTCAGTTACTTACAACTGACGAAAATGTTATACTCGGTCATCCTCTCTATGCCGTACATATAACGATATCAATACTTTAACAAACCACAATATTTGAATGAACAATAAAGTGCCAAAAGTGATTATTCTAAACATGTAAGTGTATGCGATGCCTTAATGCCTAATGCACACATTTTATACTAAGATGACACTAATGCATACTTGTTCGGATTCTATGCATCCCATACTACATAGGTCCGAGGGCAAGCACCTACGTACTCCACAATAAAGGGTTCGATCCCTCGCCATGACAAACTACCCAGTAATAAAACAAAGTTGAGACGTTCCACGAGTATGGATCCCAGTCCCGGAGAACCGCAGCAGCAAGACCCCCACCTGACTGTTATACAGACTCCTCGTCGTGCGAACTTCCCGCAAGTGCCCCTCTAGCTCCGGTATATGTATATACATTGGAGAATGGTAAACTGTCCACCCGACTATGCATAGTTCCAAATTTAAAATAAAAGCCCGTCTCCCACGAAGCAACCACAGTCCCGGAATCCACCGCCCGACTGGGTCTATAGTCCCGGAATCCACTGCCCGACTATATAGAGTGCTCCACTTACGTTTGCCCAGGTTTACTATATCTTTACTTACGTGCCTAATTCTTAAGTTCAAGACATGAATAAATTTCCATACCTAAAGTTAGTCTTACCGCCTACCGGACTTTATCAACAAAATACGAGATAGCTCCATGGCCATATCTCAAAATAAATCTCAACTCTTTTCAATTCAATAGTGCCGGTACCCGATGTCTCACTAACTCTAAATCACAACTTTTTCATGTGCAATAATCCATGGGTACACATACCCTTCAATAAACATGTCTTAGACTTAAATAGTCTTATCTTCAACTTATTCATAAGTAGATCAATGTCTTGCCTTAACTCTTATTCACAAAGTAATCATTTTCTTAGTCTTGACACTATTCATAGTCCATTTATCTATTCAGGATCTTTAGAAGTAAATAATTCTTATCAAGAACACACTTTCATCACATGAAATATTATTAACAATTTCAAGCTCATACAATATCTCAACTCACTTCAAAATATTCTTTAAATAAAATGAGAGTGTAATCTCTTCCAGAGAAAACCACTTCACAAAATAATATTTTACTCTTATTCACAAAAGAAGTGCTATTCTCAAATAATAGATTTTGAAGTCACATAATTCATTTTCCAATCTCAAATTTCCATTTTTATATCTCAAATATACTTGAAAAATTCTACAACACTTTTTAATAAACTCTATTTTATTTTGTAGAAATTCTAGTATTTTTCTCCAAATTTAATTCTCATTAAAATCCATTGAAAAAGTCAGAAAAAAAAAACATTTGCAGCCAAGGGGTTTCGAACCCCGGACCGCGCCCAAAGGCCCAACCCACTAGTCAGAAAGTCCATATGGACTCTGTGTCCAAATAGACACACCGAAACCCTAAATATCAAAGCTCCTTTACTCGGATTTTAATTAATGAATCAAAAATAAATGTGACTATCAAGTTTCAAACCCAAGATCTCATACAAACGGTGCTCTGATGGTGCACTGGCTAACCAGTAAGTCCAAGTGTGATTTCTGTTTAGAAATTGTATTAACATACTTTTGTTCATACTGTTCTGAAATTGGTTCTTTTTCGCAAAACTCGTTTATCCAATGATCCAATCTGTTAGGATATTGAAATAAACTTTTCTCTCGACTGAGATGAATTTTAAAACAGTAATCAACTAATTTCAAATTCATAAAAAATATATTTCTATTTTTTAATTTATTTTTTTATAATTCTTCTTCTCATTTTACATATAGATTTGTAATTTTTTCTTAAAACTTGAATTTAAGAATTGTATTCATAAAAACTATTTTATGTTCTCACTTATACTAATTAAAAATTTATAACAACACCAACATGTCTCTTAATCATGAGAGTCTCTCAAAAACCTATTTTATGCAAGAATTTATATTTTCAATACAACATGACAATGTACATTAGTCAACACATTTCATGGCACTAACTAAATTTGTTTTGCTTTCTTTCTTCTTTCTTAATCATCATGACTCTAAGGCATATATTGAATATGACATTCTCCAACCAATTTTCATATACCCAACATGTACAAAAATTACAAGCATACTAACATGATTCATAGTGTTAATTCTTTTGTCAAAATTCTTCTTTCTAATTAACATGGTGGCTATTATTTACTTAATCACAACAAGATTATTCTCATTCATGGCATATTACACTAGCATGGATTTTATCTACATATTTCACATCAACATCAACTTATATTACTCATTTATGATTTTTAGCATGCATTCTCTACAATTAGAAAGTAAGAAATCACCCACCTCTTATGCAGAGTGAAATAACCAAGATTTGAGAGACCACTCTAGTTCCTAGTTCCAACTAGCACCTCCTTGTCCTTCTCCTCCTAGCAATAGCTCTCCAAATGCACAAGGTACTCTCTTCTCTCTTTCTTTTCCTCTCTATATTTTTGTTTAGTTTAGGTGTGACAAAAGAAGGAGAAATGAGGGTGTATTTATAGGTCTAGGTGAGGGTTTAAAGTGCAAAATTCTCCACCTAATAAATTACTCTACTTAATTTTCAACTCTTCATGCTCCTAACTCCTAAAACTCCTAACTCTTCACATCCTAACTCTCATCTCTTCAAATCCTATAACCCCCAACCTCTCATTCTTCAAACCGGCCAATACACTCTCTTAAATTCCGAGTACACAAAGCCACGTACTGGCTGCCTACACTCACCCGGTGGACCCCACTGCCACGTCACCCATTGGTGACGTCATCCAGAGAAACAACAGCACTTGTTTGCTGTGCTTCAATGCAGTGGGCCCCCCATTGCACTATTCCACTTCCAACATTTACAACCATGCCATAGCACATTATACAAACAACACACTATTACTTTTCAATATATATATATATATATATATATATATATATATATATAGGGATATGCTCAGTTGAAAACGGGTTTGTTTTCACGGGTTTGGAAAACAGCGATCTGAGCCATCGGATCGATCATGATCGTGATCGATGGCTCAAATCTGCCTCCCCATAACCCGTTTCAATTGTTGAGCGGAGGGTTATTTTAGGAATTTCGTCCCAAATAACTCTTCACTGAACAGATTCTAAAAAAAATAATATAACCTAAGCCGTTGTTGGGAACAACGGCCAAGGTTATAAAAAATTGAATCATAGGCCGTTGTTTGGAACAACGACCTTGTTTTCAATATTTATAACCTAGGCCGTTGTTTGGAACAAAGGCCTAGGTTATAAAATTTCTATAAAAATTTATAGAAATTTTATAGCCTAGGCCTTTGTTTCAAACAACGGCCTAGGTTATAAATATTGAAAACAAGGCCGTTGTTCCAAACAACGGCCTATGATTCATTTTTTTATAACCTAGGCCGTTATTCCCAACAACGGCCTAGGTTATATCATTTTTTTCAAAACGAATCAGGCGAAGAGTTATTTGGGACGAAATTCCCAAAATAACCCTCCGCTCAACAATTGAAACGGGTGATGGGTGGGCTCGATCTGAGCCGCTGATCGCGATCATGATCGATCCGATGGCTCAGATTCGTGTTTTCCAACCCGTGAAAACAAACCCGTTTTCAACTGAGCATATCCCATATATATATATATATATGTATGTATGTATGTATTTTGAAATTACAGGGTGTTACACACACTCTGAATTTATTTTGAAAACAAACACACTTAAATACGCGCACCGAAACAAACACGTGCGTCGCACGAAAAATATCAAAAATATGAAATTCGACGTTATCAACGGAAAAATGTTAAGGATAATAAAAATAAAATATAAGAAAATATATATTTATTAATTTTATATATTTCACGATGTAATTGTTACGTACGTAGAAAACACGTGTATTACACGTACAAAGTATTTAGATCGAAAATGTGACAAAACTAAATTTCTGTTTTATAAAAAATAGATTTGAATACATAAAATAAATAATTTAAATACATGGAAAATATTACACGTAGCGGTGGTAACACATAATCAATACGTGCATAAAAAACATGTAAAAAGCACGTAAAATGCAGGAATTGAAATTTAATATTTTAGTTAATTTAAATAGGATAAAATATACTAGGGAAGCATAAATAGTCAGAAATCATGATACGTAATGAAAACATGTTACATATATTACCAGTAACGGTACAAAATACACGTGTATAACACACATGGGCAAAATTGTCATTTCTAATTTTACGGAATTTTACACGCATAGCGAAGCCCTTGCCTTGGCCATCATAGCCTGGAGCTTTTTAGATGATTTGGAGCGTTAAATCTCCCGACCCCCCTACTCGTCACCTTCTTATAGTCGAGCCTCCCCTTCCCTTCTTCGCACCTCCCGCAAAGCCGACAGTAATTCTTGTTCAGAGAAATTAGCCGGAGAACGAGGGGACCTAGACTTAGCCGCAGTGTTAGGAATATGCATTGAAGGGAACTTGGCTGGTTTCCCTGCAGGGGAGCGAAGATGCTCCACGATAACGGGGGATATCGCCGAAGACCTGGGGCTAGCCACCTTGATAGCATCGGAGATGTTGACCACCACGTCGGAGGCTATGAATGGCTTCTGAGGGCTCTTGGACTCTATATCATACCTTGGAGACCATTGGTTGTGGTGACTATTATGACTTGGCGTCCTAGAGCGCAAGCGGCGATGCCCTCCGCCAAATCTCCCCACCGGAGGTCGAACGGAAGTTCGCTTTGGGGACCTATCGCACGATGCTCAAGGTGATCGTGTCTGCCCCGAGGGTTGCGATGCTCCTCATCGGTGTTGTGTTCTCTAGGAGCCCAGGTGAGCTATCTCCCATGGACGAACCTATACTCTCCCCACATCGAAGCGCTAGAGTAGGAAGGGCTATCGGCAGAAAGGTAGATGACACTGAGGAGGAGGACAGGAATGGGTAGGGAGAAAAGTAGGAAAGGATTGGGATACGGTGGAGTAGGCTGAGGGAAAAGCTATGGTATGGGTTTTTGAGTATTTGAAGGAGGAGGAGAGAGAAGCTCCATGAAAGTAGAAGAAGGTGAGAGAAACGAGAGAGAAGTGAAGAAGGTAGTTGAAGCGGGAGGAAAGGAGCTTTTAGTGTAAGGGTGGCTAAGATGATGAGGGACGAAAGGAGCTTTTAGTGAATGGGTGGCTATGAAGATGGAGCAAGAAACAGGATGGAGAAGTAGGGGGCTGACTAGGTGGAGGTGGAGGAGAAGACGGGGGGGGGGGGGGGGGGGGGGTGGAGGTGGAGGTGGATGAGGGGGAGGTCCAGGGTAGGGTTTTGGTTCAGGGAGAGTAGAGGAGAGAGAACATCCATGAAATAGGGGAAGTCACTTTTTTTTTTCTTTGCCAAAATATGAAAATTGTTATCATTAAAAGAAAATCAGTTATTACCATAATGGAATAATTTTTTATTTTTTTTATTTTTTAAAATTTCACCAATAAAATTACATGATGTAAGAAGGGATTCGGATGTTTGTTGCCAAAAATACAAGGACTATAGGTTACATACAAAACAAGAATATTTTCTTTGAGTGGCCTTTTTTGTGTTGCCAATTACTAAATTAGTAGGGGTTAATTAATACACTACGAATTTCAAGGTCACTATATTTGTGCAGTAAATCCAATCCAGTGCACTAATAAATGATGCGTGTGCAATTTTTGAGATTGTGCCAGTTAGTAAAATAGATTTAAGACACAAATTTAATGACCGTATTATCTTTGTATGAAATTCTTTTCCAAATATAGTAAGATCAAGAACCTGGTCTTCACTATTTAAAACAAATTGTAATACATATTATTAAACACTATATGAAAATTAAGAACCGGTTAATTGACTGATTTTCACTGAATATTCCTTTAACTTTAAATTGGTAGTTTAACATTTCCAGTAGATTTCATGATCAGATAGAACATCCGGGACTCTGCATATTAGCTTTCACAAGGTTATCAAACTTGCAACCAAAGAACTGTAGATAACAACCGCTCTGAACCCAAATAAAGAGGACAAGTCCTATTGATAGAGACAAGGGGTAACAGCCACCAGAAATATTTGAAGCTTCCTATAAATAAACAGTAACGTCTTTATTGGCCTTGAGGTTGGGAATTTCTTTTTTTTAGTGATGTTGCACTGTTGCATTTTGGCTTGCTACTGCATTGTAACAACTCCTCTATGAACCTCTGTTTCTAGTTTTTTTGTTTAAGTTTTTTGAATTTTATCCTTTAATAAAAAATAAATAAAATAAAAAATGAAGAAAAATGATGTAAAATTTGTAATATCCGGTCCAAGTTTGGAGTGCATAAATTATGCCTCCACTCTGACAGTTTGGAGCAGTCTGCACTGGGAATGCACAAATAACAAATTTTTTTGGCTCAACAAAAAAATAAAAATTAAATACATTGGGAGACAAAAATTGAGTCGAAGAAAAAAAATGAATTTCATTAAGAGAAAAATCAATTACAATAGTTCATGATAGAACAATGAAGAGTACAATGAATAACAATACCAAAAAAAAATACAATAATGAAAACAGGGGTTACACTGAGATAGTGAGTCTTGTCCAACCGAACTCGCTATCTCACTGAAAAGGAGGTGATCCAGCCGCACCTTCCAGTACGGCTACCTTGTTACGACTTCACTCCAGTCACTAGCCCCGCCTTCGGCATCCCCCTCCTTGCGGTTAAGGTAACGATTTCGGGCAGGGCCAGCTCCCATAGTGTGACGGGCGGTGTGTACAAGGCCTG
This sequence comes from Hemerocallis citrina, assembly GCA_017893485.1. Lineage (NCBI taxonomy): Eukaryota > Viridiplantae > Streptophyta > Magnoliopsida > Asparagales > Asphodelaceae > Hemerocallis > Hemerocallis citrina. The sequence continues at coordinate 330,543,311 of CM030359.1, read as the reverse complement.
GGAACGAATTCACCGCCGTATGGCTGACCGGCGATTACTAGCGATTCCGACTTCATGCAGGCGAGTTGCAGCCTGCAATCCGAACTGAGGACGGGTTTTTGGAGTTAGCTCACCTTCTCGGGATCGCGACCCTTTGTCCCGGCCATTGTAGCACGTGTGATGCCCAGGGCATAAGTTGTACTCTTTTTTTAAGAGAGTTTGCTTTAAAATGAAAAAAAAACTACAAACCAAACTCATTGTTTCCAACAGTGAGTCTGGTTCAACTAAGTTCGCTGTTGCAAGCAACAACGAGTCTGTCTTTAGATTTTTGTATCTTCGCAAAAGTTTTTCAAGTGTGGACAAAATCATATAACTATACTCGCTGTTTCAAACAGTGCGCTTATTTTCAAATAACTCGCTATTTGAAACAGCAAGTAGGTAATTTGATAAATAGTTTCGAAAGTGGGTCAGTTTGGTAAATACTTTTTGGTCATTTTGGGAAAAAACAGCATCAGGTCATTCAGTTAAAGCTGAGAAATCTTGACCCTTAAATTTTGATTCAGAATTGCAAAGCCTTTTTGTACCCTGTTTACTATCTTACATTCGAAATTTTTGCTGTAATGGGCCACTTTTTGAAATATTTGCAATTATGGACCAGTTTTGAAACTATTAGTACTTGTGGGCTATTTTGTGCCACATCAGCAGCGACCGCTATTTTCATTAGCGACTTCTTCATTTTGAAAGTCACTAATGGAAATACTGGCCTCTATTTTAAAATATTTTGAATTTTTTGTTTGCTGTCGTTATTCCTATTAGCGACCAAAGCATATATGAAGTCGCTAATGGAATTAGTGACCTTTAATGAAATGTATTCTCACACTTAGCAAAATCTAGAAAGCTTTTGATCTCTGAAAAAATAACAATCAATTTATTTTTGAAATAGATGTCGCTATTCGAAATAGCGACCTTAGTTGTACAAATGTCACTATTCGGAATAGAAGCTTTTATTGTACTAAGGTCGCTATTCCAAATAGAGACCTTAGTTGTGTGACTATTTTACAAATTTTACAAACTTTACAAACAACAAGGAGATTGAGTTTCCTATTGAGGTTGCTTTTGCGAATAACGACCGAAGTATACTAAGGTCGTTATTCCCAATAACGACCTCAGTTTCTTTTAAAAAAAATTCAAGAGAGCAAAAGCTCTATAGAAATCGCTAAGTATCTCAATACATTTATTTGTGGTCGTTAATGGGATTAGCAACCTCATATATATTAAGGTCGCTAGTGGGAATAATGACAACAAGCAAAAAAATTCAAATATTTTAAAACATAGGTCGCTATTTTCATTAGCGAGTTTCAAAATGAAGATGTCGCTAATGAGAATAGCTGTCGCTGCTAACGCGGCATAAAGTAGCCCACGAGCGCTAACAGTTTCAAAACTGGCCTATAATCGTAAATATTTTCAAAAAGTGGCCTATTACGGCAAAAAGTTCCTTACACTCAATGTGGCCATATAAGTAAGACTGTGCTTCTTATTTTTTAGTATCAGTAGTGATGTTGTAATGTTGTATCATTAAAAATTTCTTCTGCTTGGTTTCAGTATTCAAATTTGGAAGTATTGACTGTTTAGTACCAGGTCTTTGCTTTCTGTTGTTGTGATTGAATTACAGATATGTAATGGTAAGTCTGAGTTGTTCATTGTCACCTATCACTCTTTCCTTTCTCATACATACTAGTATCAGCACTCTTTTCACCCATCAAAAAGCAACTCTGCATCAAACTACTTCTTTTCCAACATTGATGGCTTTGATGCCTTGTATCCCATCAGTTCTTGAATATGCAATTCAGCCCCTCACAGTCTAAGTCTCTGCATAATTAATATACTTCACTTGCTTATTTGTGCTCAGATGTGCCTAGGTAAATCCATATATACAGACATTTCAAAAATATTCCCGAGTTGAAGACACGGAAAATCAAGAACCAAGAGGTTTTAGATTCTTCATCTTGTTGCTTCCTTCAAGTTCAGATAGGATATGTTTTGAAGCTATCAGCATAAGTTATAACCTTATTCAAAATTTCATGATAATTTGCATGAAAATGGATGTAAGGTATGATATTCCCACTGTCTTATGCAGTTACTGGATAAATTTTAATGAAGGATTCTAAATTTACTAACTCATATCTGACATTAGAACTGCTAACTCTCTGCATCAGCTAAACAATGTCCATGCAGTGTCAAGTAAAATGCAGGACATAAATACAAAAGTAAAGAGATTTATGAAGAAAAGCTACTGATTCAGGATGTTTGATTAATGCAGTTGAAAATTTCTCATTGCAGATTTTCTTTTTAACAGACGGTTGTACCCTAATGCAAGAAGGATTTGAACCCTCTAACCTCTTCTCACCGTTTCACTATTAAGAGGTTTTACCACTGTACTACAATACAACTTTCATGTGGATTACAAACAATTTGTTGGAAATTAACGATAGGAAGATAGGTACTCCCTTTCCTTTTTTTTTGCTGGAGCGATGACACAATTATCTATTCTTGCTTGCTAACCATTTTAAAATCGCTTCCCGTTGGTTCAGAAGACTCTTCCGTATGCTTTACTTACAGAATATATCTCCATTCCATAAAGGGCTATCTTTCATAGTTACACAAGCCAAGCTCGGATGATACAAAGTTTATTCCTGTGTTCTTTTATCGAAAACTTTGTTCAAACTTGTCTCATTTAGTTGTCGAACAGACACGATGAAACATTTTCTTAAACTTAACCCCAGCTCTAGTTACATTGACAACCATATCATACTCTATGGAAGAGGTACTCTTTGAGTTGGAGGTCAGGTAAATTGCAAAACAAGAAGATCAGATCTGATCCATATGAAGTTTTCATATTCTACTTCAACAAAATCTGCAATATAGCCACAGAGGCAAAGAGTTTATCTTTCTGAGTTTCAAACTAGCTATACTCTAGAATACTTCTATACCAAAACAGACCTTCACTTAGCTTATAAGCCTCCACTACTAATAGTCTCCTACTCTTTCGCTAACATCACATCGAAGATTAGTCATATAAAATAACAGCCTTGGTGATATAAGAAAATATGCATGATGGTTACCAAAATAAACAGTAGACAGAGTTTGATTTGACTTAGAATTCACTTGATATACAAACAGGTGATGCAACAAGAGCAATAACATGGTACTGGACTAATACTAGTTTGATTCTGGATAGTCTCAGATTAATACTAAATTGAGGCTTCTAACCAACTTCTGCTTGCTTAAAATCCCAGCTCACCCATCTAATCCAAATCCTTTGATGATCTGAACTTGTATATGATTTTCTTTTCCAACTGACACCAGATCAAAGATGCATTTATCCCCTTCTTCTAGTTGGTTGCCCTGAGCAAATTTTCGCCAACCGGTTGATAATACGGTTCCCCACTTAGGCATGGGTCTACGGGTAATGGAAACAGGCCAAGGCCGGCCCTTTTCATCTCGAAGGATTAACTTATCGCAGTCTATCAGCCAAGTAGACTTCGCAACAAATGCTGGAACGTACTGCATATCATTCATACATTTGAGTGAGAGAGAGAGAGAAGAGAGAGAGAGAGAGAAGGAGGACAATGAGCTTACCATGATGTCCTTCTTGAGGTTATATGGTTTAATTGTTGCCTCAAAACGAGTTCCACTTTGTGTCATTTTGGATTCAATCCGATGCCGATATCTTTTCCTTTTCATCGAACGAGCTTTTGGTGGATCCCCAGTTATACCTAGCATAAATTTTAAGGAAATTAGGAGGTTTTATAATTTCTCAATGTAAACAGGGAAATCGATACAAATAAAATGGAGACAGTTAGGCTACAATCTATGATATGAATAGTATCAAGCAGTAAGAAATTACTTTTTTGAAAAATATGTTTCTTTTTCAATATATATACTATTATTGGAATTTTGGACAAGTAACTTTCATGCTAAGAAGGCAGTGGAATTAATTTTTTTAGCACTCTTCTATAGAGTACCTGTGTCAATTCAAATCATGGATACTGAAGCACCACACTTGAAAGAAAATTTTAAAAAGTTCATTTGACAAAATATCATAAAAGAGATCTTAGTTAACACAACTCTGTAATGGTTTTATCACTACAGAATAATTGTTTTTAGTATCTAAGGATATGTATTTTATTTTATGTGGGTTTTTGTATGTTTGGATATCTGATAATTTTCCTCAGAAGTGCTAAAGTATTTAACGGGTTTATCCATTATTTAAAAGATAGTAATACATCTTTACTATTATAGTTACATAAGATCAATCCTAAGCAATCTCATTTTCACTATGTGAAAAGCCAATTGCATAAGGCAATACGGTTGTTTGTTTCTCTTTCTCCAGTATATTTTGGTGATTCTGGTTGCTTTGCATGAAATGAAGTTAATTTTTTCATATTACGAAGACTACAAAATATTAGTGAAATTCGATTGGAGACGAAGGCTATACCGTTCTTTTGATCAACATCGTTGTCTGAGATGGTCTCCTCCTTAATGTTCAGACCCTTTTCAGCAATGGATGAAGAACTGGAAACTTCACGTGCAAACAAAACAAAAATACATTACACATCTTTACTTATATTCCAAATAAAATTTTGCTTAAAAGAAACATTTTATTTTTTTCTGAAATTAAAAAAAAGGTACTGAAATGAAGAGGAAGAGACATACTGGAGTAGTCCTCGCAGTAGACATCGTCTGATATGGTCCCTTCCTTCACTTCCTGGCCTATTTGATCAGTCGATGGAGAATAGGATACTTCTCGTGTGCTCGCATCGAAGGCTCTGTAGGTGAACACATTATTCCCTTTGTAATGGAATAGTATCAAACACCCCACATCTAATTTGTTAGCAACCGTGAAATCTCTCCAGCTATCTCCTCCTAAGTAAACCTCATTTGGTCCTTTGAAACAGTCTACATTCCAAGTTTTGCCATCTGGACTCAGAAGTGTTGCGCATTCTCTTCTTTCACCCTTCAAGTTATGGTCAACAAAATCACTTGGAAGCATCTGCAATTAGTAAAACCATGCATGAAAAACCACATGAACGAGAGAACTAGTGAATATAATGTGAATATAACTAATTAATCAACAGCACCCAAATCCTCCTATACAAAGTCTTGGGAAAAAAATCAAGACAGATGCGCTAATAGGAACTATGTCTTAGCGAAAACAAAGCGAAAAGACCATTAAAGCATATAAAAGAAATTTTAAGCTTACTGTTTTCTGTTATACCTAGATGGAAAAAAAATTAATACGAAACAAGCAATATTGATAACCAGTCTAGCTTAGAACTTGATAACTATAAGCTTCATACATGAATGTACCTCCATTGAAATAATGTCTGTTAACAGAGAATTATAATGTTAAGAAAAAAGGATCACTCAAAGCAGTTAACAGTAAAAGCAGAGTCTAAATATTTCGATGTACAAGTTTGAATGTAAGGTCCAGAACTATCTTGCACTGACAAATTCTCAATAAGAAAAGATAAGACAGGCATACCAACTTGGAGGAGAAACCAGTAATCAACATCTTGAAGAATCGAAGACCTTCTGGTTCTTCATTTTCAATCCCTTCAACACAGAGAGGACTCAAGAGGATAGTATTCAGTTTCTGAAAGATAAAAACAAGGGGTTTGAGAACATGCGAGCTCAAGCTTATTAGCTACTGCAAATGGAGAGGAGAGGATATTTAAAGAGATGATAAAGAAAAGATATAGCAATCAGGGTGCAAAGATAAAGTGCCAAAGGTTTCTCAGCTTTTAATTGAACTAGCAAAGGACCACTGCTCCATGGGCAGTGCAATAAAGGAATATGGTTATAAGAAACCTACCTAATCAAGTTTACACAAAGAAACTAAATGAAATCTGCACTAAAAAATGAAATAAATGTATTTTGGTGTATCTCTAAAGAAGGGGGAAAAAAAGTCATATAAAACCAAATAAGTAAATCAAAGGACATCAATATCTAAAAAGCTATGAAAATTCACATCATCCTCTTCTTCTCAGTATTAGTAGCAATAGAAGGAAACCAAAAAAAAAAAAGTGAGTATTACAACAAACGAAACTGAAAAAGAAAGTATATTAAAAAAGGAAACTTAGCAGTAGTACAACAAACTAATACTGAAAATTAATAAAAATTAGTAGTGTTACTGTGAAAGTAAAAAGAGAAGTTAGTATTGGTACAATGAAACCAAATAAAAAAAACTGGAAAGAAAAGTTCGTAATAGTGCAATAATTAGTATCGTTACAAAGTAACCGAAAAGAAAAGTTGGAAGTAGTGTAACAAAACTGAAAATAAAAGTCAGTAATATTACAACAAAACTGAAAAGTGAAGTTAGTAGTAGTGTAACAAAAGTTGCAGTACACTGATACTACAACGAAAAATAGTAAAACACGACATTTAAAAGAAAAGTTAGTAGCAGTACAACGAATTGAAAAGGAAAGTTACTACATAATACATTCATTCATAGCACAACCATCATTCATTATCATTTGTTAATTTGAGTTCACATCCTTTTATACTACAACCATTAACACAGAAGAAAGACCTTTTTTTTATAAAAAAGATGACATCGTCATCGTTTCATTAATGATAATTAACGAAACAGGCAAATAATATTACATAGAAGCCTGAAGGCCAGTCCAACATCCAAAACTCCCAAAACAGAGGCTATAACCTAAAAAGCCTACAACATGCTACAAAAAATAAACCGTAAACAACTTATGCCGGAATAACCAAGATAAAGGCCCGATCCTGATTGTCTGCCAAACTGCAGATCAACTACTCTTCCTCCTCCTCCAATCAAGGTCTCTTCTTGTAACCGATGTGCCCTGTCCAATCATGAATGCATTGGTTAGTTTTGTGCATTAGAACAGAAATCCTATGATTAATATTGCGAAAACAAGGTCATTTCGGTCTAGCCAGAGGTTCCATATAGTAGAAGCTACTGCAACGCCCCAATCTAATCTATCCTCCTTTGTAATCCTTTTCACGCCCCGCTTCCCAAAATACGGGAATACGAGCATGTGACATGACCCAGCGAATGATTTTAACATTATCCATAAGCTGTACCAGTCTTAACTCAACAACATGAAAGAAAATAATCACAACCACGCAGATAAATATAATCACATAAACAGAATAAAATTCAATAACCAAATCTGAAATACAAGAACTTACCAAATAGCTTGAGAATATGCAATGCGGTAATAGTTCGACGAGTTCCTTTCGGTTACCCATCACTGTACCTGTATGACATAACTCAAAAGAAAGAGGAAGAGAACCCGTTAGAACAAGTTTCGGGTGACAAGTAGTAGAAAGTAGTAAAATAGGAAATAAAGGACTATATAACAAGAAAAGAAATTGGAATGATATTGGAGTCAATAAATGATAAACGGTAACAAAATCAAAAGTTGATAATCAATAATTCAGAATCAGGAATCAATGTTTAATAACTAGTATTCAGTATTAGTGTCAATGTTCAATGTTCATTTATGTCTATAAGTCTATTATTCATTTTAATCCTAACTAATGCACGTAATACTGCATCCCATACTACAGGTTCCATGCATACAATCAATTTCGTTTAGACCAAGGTGGTGGATTCTATAGATCATGTACTCGGAAACTGTTGGGATTATGACTTACATACTATGTTGGATAAGAAGACGATGAGACGATAGAGGAATCGAGATGATCAGAGACGGAGTGGAAGCAAGGAAAACAGTCAGCAACAACAGCAGGTGGAGTTGCGGTCGACTGCACGGTCGACCGTGCGGTCGATCGTACACGGGGTGCGGTCGACCGCCCAACTTGTAGAAGTTCCCGAGAGAGGGATGGTCGACCGACCTAGAGGTGCGATCGACCGACAGCGGCACTGATGGATTTATTGGGACGGATTTTGGTGATTCATGAGAATTCCAACTTGCTCTTCAAGTCTGATCTGACGGCTGTTATCGTAGGGTTATCTCTTCAGGAATATCCAATGGTTATTATATCAAGATATCAAACTAGGTTTTCTCTAGATCTCTATATATTGTTGTTATTGACCTCCATTGAGAGCCAAGAGAGAGTACTTCATTGAAGGAGAGATTGAGTGTTTCTCTAATTGTAAACAACTAGTACTTGCTGGTGAGGCTTGAGAGAGGGTCGCGGTGAGAATTGTAATATTTTTGTATCTTCTCTAGTTGAATAACATCTTGGGTTTCTTCTCCCTCGGATTAAGGCGAACCCCAACCGGGACAAATTTGTGTGTGCTTTGGTGTGTTTGGTATGATCTTATATGCGCTTGGTGGTTTGTGTTGATTGCATCGAATAACTCAACAAGATCCTAGAGAGGGGTTTTTGGTAGAAATCCCTAACAATTGGTATCAGAGCTTCGGGTTCAAGGGTTTGTTCGAGTTCCTTGGAGATGATGGCAGATCAAATCACGAAGATCAAGTGGTTCAAAGGCAAGATCAACTTTGATCTCATAAAGGTGGACATGCATGAAGCATCGGTTCAACAGGACTTGGATCTAGTCCTAGAAGGAGATAAAGGGAGACCAATCGGCACAAAGCAGGAGAAGTGGAAGAAGATATTTTCAGAAGCCTTGGGTTTAATCCGGTTGTCATCAACGAACGAAGTCAGGTATAGGAGAAGCACGGCGAGTCTTTGGGCAAGATTCAGAACTGACTACACAGGATCGTCATCACAAGATTAGATGTACCAGCGAAGAAAGTTGTGGGATTTCTCAATGAAGGAAAGTACCGCTCTTCTAGATCATGAAGTGGTGTTCAATATGGAGTTATCTAAATTGAAGGCATTCAACGCAGATGATCTAAGGGTTTCCAACTCGATATATTCACCACCAAATCTATCCAACATGATAACTGTGCTGGATGAGGAATCTACCAAGGAGAAGTTTTTCATAGCAGGTATGATCAAGGGGTTGGAGGAGGATGCACTTAGGAAGGAGAGTCAGAAATTGGCATCAACTTCTATGAGTTGCTTGGAGGTGGATTGTACTTTGATTGGAAGGGCAAGTGTATGTAGGATAAAGGTCTGTGGCCACCAGTACAAAGGGATTGAGCATTACATGAGAGACTGTTGCAAGCGGTTGAGTCAGAGGGGTGCCAAATCAAGTGCCGCTGAATCAGGTGATGGCTTAAACAGTGCTTTTGTTTCAAGTTCTTTAGATGTGAATTCCGGTTGTTCTTTTGATTCGGTTAGTTCTTCTCAAGTTTGTTCCGAGAGGGAGACGGTTTCTACTTTCAAATTTGCATCATATCGTTGTGTGGGAACGAAGGTTGATAAGATTTGTGAAGTAATGGTTTCTACTTACAAGTTTGCCTAATGCCGTTGTGTGAGAACGAAGATTGAAAAGACTTGTGAACTAAGAGGTGAGAAAACAAATGAGTCGAAGATGATAAACGGAAGGGGATACACACTAGAGGAGGGAACATATATTCCTTTGATGAGCAAAGTCTTATTTCCATAGGAACTTTAGAAGTTCGGGACTGCAGGTACACAGATCCAGGTGGAGTTCATTCATTTTGGGAAAGTTAATGCAAGGTGATGAAGGGTAAGAGGGGGATTGGGCAGGGTCAGCACAACCTCTACCAGCTTTGGAGGAACAGAAAAACTTGCGCAAGTGTTTCGAAGCCCATTGTTACTAAAGCACCATCTAGTATACTATCACTAGAATCATCTGAGCGAGACTGCGACGTTCGAATATCGTCGGAAGGTGGAGAGAGCCTTGAGGTAGGTGGAGTTCGTGTGGAGGGTGGCACCTCCATGATTACATCTACTGGGGTGTTCCCTTGAGTGTGCCCTTGAGGGGGACATACAGCGAGAGAAAAACAGGTGGAGATAGATTCAACTAGCAGAGGAAGCCATTGAAACGAGTTATTTGCAAAAAGAGAAGGAAAAGAGTCTAGAAGATTTTTAAATCACACAGGTGTGGAGTCATGAATATGCAATCCAAGGTGGAGATTGTTGGGTTTATGTCTTGTATACTATGTTGGATAAGAAGACGGTGAGATGATGGAGGAATCGAGATGATCAGAGACGAAGTGGAAGCAAGGGAAACAGTCAGCAACAGCAGCAGGTGGACTGCGCGGTCGACCGTACATGGGGTGCGGTCGACCGCCCAACTTGTAGAAGTTCCCGAGAGGGGAACGGTCGACCAACCTTGAGGTGCAGTCGACCAACCTTGAGGCGCGGTCAACCGACAGTGGCACTGATGGATTTATTAGGTCGGATCTTGGTGATTCGTGAGAAGCCCAACTTGCGCTTCAAGTCAGATCTGATGGCTCTTGTCGTAGGGTTATCTCTTTAGGAATATCCATTGGTTATTGTATCAAGATATCAAACTACGTTTTCTCTAGATCTCTATATATTGTTGTTTTTGGCCTCCATTGAGAGTCAAGAGAGAGAGTACTTCATTGAAGGAGAGATTGAGTGATTCTCTAATTTTAAACAACTAGTACTTGCTGGTGAGTCTTGAGAGAGGGTCGTGGTGAGAATTGTAATATTATTGTATCTTCTCTAGTTGAATAACATCTTGGGATTCTTCTCCCTCGAATTAAGGCGAAAGCCCCAACGGGGACAAATTTGTGTGTGGTTCGGTGTGTTTGATATGATCTCATATGCACTTGGTGGTTTGTGTTGATTGCATCGAATAACTCAACAAGATCGTAGATAGGGGTTTTCGGTAGAAATCCCTAACAGGAACGATATTCAATAATAACCGATGACCGAATCAATCGCGATACTGTAGTTAGTAATCTACAATTAATCGATGGCCGATATGACCAATAGACCAATAGACCGATAGACTGATAGACCGATTAATAGGGAAACACGAGCCCGTCCTCCGAGTACAGTCACTATGTCATCAACTACCCTAGTCAACCCTTAACCCTGTCTTGTTGTCATTTTATTAATAATCATTTATGAACATGCCTATGATCAATATGGACGATGGTATCAATACTCATGCAACAGGTACAATCGATGAGACCAATAGCACTAGTACAATTTCAAGATGATATCAAGACTATACAATACATGAAATACACATGGTACAATTTAATAAATATGGAAAACATGGTTTATATACAAAACATAACAATATATGGACTAAGTGTACTACGATTTCTATGTGCAAGATTTTAAGTTATTATGTCAGGAACCGGATCAAAACCTCAGTACAAAGTCGGACAAATGACAAGGCAGTATATTTGAATGTTCCATAATACAATAAGTTACGGTTCAAGTTTTATTTCAATAGCAATGGCACGATAAGACAACTATGAATCAACAGCATTATAAAATAAAGAAATAACGGAGTTCAATTAAATGTGATATTCAAATTGATTACTACTTGCCAGATTTCAAAAAAGTGTTTTCTTGAACTAGAAATAATAAAAAAATAAGTTCAAGAGACGCTTTCCTGTTACTTGGTTAATTCGAATAATTTAGAATAACCAGATATGAATCCCGGGTGACGATCCAAAGCACGTGTGAGCCACGTACAAAACCGAACAGCAAAGCACACAAGACCAACAGCACAACAGCAACAAGATCAACACCGGATCCCTCCCAAACACCGAACACCAAATTCGGATCACCCCAGACAAAACAGCAAACGCACAAACCCACCAATCCTCCTTCTTCTCCAAAGCGACAGCGAGAGAAAGAGAGTGGGAGAAACTTCGACAACTGGGCGTGGGCGGCGCGACTAGAGGTCACGACTGGCGACGACAACAGGAGGTCGCTGAGGTGGTCACGACGGCGGGAGGTGGCACACAGGTCTCAAGCGGCAATGGGTGCTCTGTTTTTGCAATGAAACAGAGGAGGACGAGAAGGTAGGGTTGCTCGGGGCTCTGGACAACGATGAGGGCGAGGCGGTTCTGCGGAGGATGCGGGGGAGGTTCACGGTGGTTGACGAGGGATAGCGGCGACTGGCGATGGGTTCGACGAGAACCTAGAGGAAGAAGAGGATGACGGAGGTGGGTTCTTCGGGTGGTGTATAGGGATGAAGATGACCGGGGGCTCGAGCAGCGCTCGAGGGTGGAAGACGATGGGTTTCAATGGCGAGGTGAGTTGAGGAAGACGATGAGATGGTTGAAGGATGATAATGGCAGCGGGATGGTGGAATGTTGGAGGGTGGAGGAGGACAGGGACGATCGGGATGGTGCAGTGGATGGCTCGTGAAGGTGAGGAGATGGGTTACGGAGAACGGGAGGTAGGGGAAAGGTGAATAGCGGCGGGTTTAAACAGTAGGTAGGGTTATTAGGTTAGGGTTAGGTTAGGTTTGTATTTATAAGGTATTAGGATGGGTTTGGGTAATGGGTATGGATCCAATAAGAAATGGGTGTTGGTTTTGGGTTTACAAATCCAATAGGGAAACAATTAGGATTATAGGATTTATAAAACACGTATACATATATACATGTACATTAAATTAAATCAAATAATGAATACGTATAAAATAAAGTTGTTCGGCTTAAAATAAAATATTAATATTAATATTAATATTAACAATAACAATAAAAATAATGACACTGCAAAATAATAATACTAACAAAAGTAATACTTGTAATAATAATAATAGTAAATTATTAACAATAATAGTGATAACAATAATAATAAAAATCATAATAATAACAACAATAATAATAATAATAGTAACAAAAATAACAATAATCATAATAATAATAAAAATAACAGGAATAATAATAATGCTGATAATAATAATAATAATAATAATAATAATAATAATAATAATAATAATAATAATAATAATAATAATAATAATAATAAATGATAAAAATAAAAATAGTAATAATAATAATATATGTATATCAAAATGTAAAAATTCGAGTTTAACATATTTATTAAATAATCCAAACAAAATATAATATAAATAATAGATCAAATAGAAATAGAAACTGAGCTTAAAATATACCCTTATTCGAAATAGATAAAAATTTCGATTAGAAAATATTTTAATAGAGAGTCCAAAACGAATTTAACACAAGGTAACTTATAATTAATTGAAATACATAAAATATTTAGAAATTATTTATTTACGGGAACAGGGTTACAAATCCTACCTACCTCACAATAAAATTTCATCCTCAAAATTTGCTCAGGCGGTACATACGATAAAGAAAAAAAACAAACATGGGAAATAATAAAACAAAGAATTCAAGGAAGGAGACAAAATGGTGACAACACCAGAATAAGAAAACCATAGATAGAAATAGGGTGATCTAGGTGTTGGAAGGAAATTTTAGGTGGTTGGAGGAAGTGTTTAAAAATGGGAGAGATTAGAAGATTTTAGAAAAAGGAAGACTACTTGTATTATTAAGTGTTTCTAATTTTTGGTTTGATACAAACACAAAGACACCACCCCTATTTATACTAGTGGCATTACCTAACCAATGGTTAGGATTTTGCCAACACAACTCTAATCTAATGGCTATAATTATCTCTCTAGAATTTTCTCCACAAGTCTAAGGTTATCCTTATCTTCTAGATAACTCCTAAGACTTATCTAGAAAAAACTTCTAGATAAGATTTCTCTAGAGTAAGTTTCTAGAAGTTGGGCCTATTACATTAAATACATAAGATAACATATCTATTTGGGCTAAGACCCAAATCAAGTTAATATTTCAACACCCCCCCCCTTAAACTTGATTTGTTACTCCAATCAAACTTCTTAACCTTATGAAGTCTTCGCACTTGAGAGGCTTGGTGAAGATATCAGCAACTTGATCATGAGACTTCACGTACTCCAGTTGTATGTCCTTTCTGGTGATGCACTCTCTAATATAGTGATAGCATGTATCAATGTGCTTACTTCGATCATGGAAGACTGGGTTCTTGGCCAAAGCTATTGCTGACTTGTTGTCCACAAAAATCTTGGTCGGCTCCTCTTGTGGCAAACTCAACTCCTTCAACAGGTTTCGTAACCAAACTGCATGACAGACACATGAAGTAGCAGCTACATACTCCGCTTCGCATGTGGAAAGAGTGACAATTGGCTGCTTCTTTGACATCCATGTGAAGGCCGTGTCTCCCATGTAGAACACGAAGCCACTTGTGCTCTTGCGGTCATCCATATCTCCACTCCAATTGCTATCGTTATATCCAACAAGCTTATAATTGTTAGAAATAGAATAGTACAAGCCAAAGTTTGTTGTACCTTTGACATAGCGAAGAATCCTCTTTGCCGCCTTTAAATGAGTTGTTGTTGGATTCTCCATGTATTGACTGACAACTCCAACCGCGTATAGAATATCGGGTCTTGTGCAAGTTAAATATCGCAGACTTCCGACCAAGCTCTTAAAGAGTGTTGGATCCACCCTTTCTCCTTCCTCGTGTTTGACAACTTGATTCCATATTCCATTGGCGTGCCAACCGGGTTAGAGTCATCCATCTTGAACTTCTTGAGTATCTCCTTAGCATAGCCTTCTTGAGTGATTAGGATGCCTTTGTCTTCTTGCTTCACTTCTATGCCGAGGTAGTAAGACATGATCCCAATATCCGTCATCTCGAACTCCTTCGTCATCTCTTTCTTAAATTTGCCAAACATGCTTGGATTGCTACCCGTGAAGATCAAGTCATCTACATACAAGCATACAATCAATATATCATTGTTCTGGATTTTGATATAGAGTGCATGCTCGTATGGACACTTGGTGAAGTTTCTCCCTTGGAAGTATTTGTCAATTCGAGCATTCCAAGCTCTTGGAGCTTGTTTCAACCCATAGAGTGCCTTTTTCAGCTTCAAGACCTTGCCTTCTTCTCCCTTCACTTCATAACCTTGTGGTTGCTCAATGTAGACTTCTTCTTCGAGGACTCCATTTAAGAATGCAGATTTGACATCCATTTGATTTATCCTCCAATTGTTTTGAGCTGCCAATGAAATTATTAGTCTAACGGTTTCTAGTCGAGCAACCGGAGCAAATACCTCATCATAGTCGATGCCCGCTCTTTGACTGTAGCCTTTTGCCACCAATCTCGCCTTGTATCTTTCAACTTCTCCTTTGGTGTTCTTCTTTGCTTTGTACACCCACTTCACACCGATTGCCTTGTGCCCTTTTGGAAGTGAAGCTAACTCCCATGTGTCATTCTTCTTGATTGCCTTTATCTCTTCATCTATAGCATTTCTCCAACTCTTCTTTTCCATAGCTTCTTGGAAGTTCATGGGCTCACAATCCGCAAATAGGCAAAGGAGAGCAAGATTGTCTTGATTTTCAGTTACCTCGTAAAGTTCTTGTAGGCTTCTAAAGTACGGAGTCCTTTCACTTGAGCTTTCGTCTCCTTGAGAACTCGCGGCTGGTGAAGCTGGTGGGGTAGCAGGCTCCTCTCTTGGTTGCTCTATCCTTGATTGCTCCAAGTCTTCTTCTTCAAAATGTGGAAAGAAGTTGTAGTCTTCATTATGTGTGCTCCAATCCCATTCTCCTTCTTCATCAAACACGACATCTCGACTGATGATTGTCTTCCCCGTATTAGGATTGTAGAGCTTGTAGCCTTTGGAGTTGGTGTCGTAGCCAATGAAAATGTACTTCTCACTTTTATCATCTAACTTGCTTCGCTTCTCGTCCGGTACGTGTACGTGTGCTATGCTTCCAAAGACTCTGGTGGGAAATGCCGGGCTTCCTTCCACTCCATGTTTCTTGTGGTGTTTTTTCCCATACGCTTCTTGTCGGAGATCGGTTTGATAGGTAAACCGCGCACGCAACCGCTTCCGCCCAAAATTCCTTTGGCAGCTTCTTGCTTTTGAGCATGCTCCTCGCCATCTCAAGGATTGTTCTATTCTTCCTTTCTGCTACCCCATTTTGTTGGGGGGACCTTGGCACCGTCAGTTGTCGTCGAATTCCATTATCTTCACAAAACTTTTGGAATTCTTTTGATGTGAACTCTCCTCCACGGTCGGATCTTATGGCTTTGATCACAAGGCCACTTTCCTTCTCAACATAAGCTTTGAACTTCTTGAAATTCTCAAACACCTCTGATTTCTCCTTCAAAAAATATACCCATGTTTTTTCTTGAAAAATCATCGATAAAGAGAAGGAAATAGTTACTCTGATCAAGTGATCTTGGCTTGATCGGACCACACACGTCCGTGTGTATGAGTTCCAACGGCTTTCGAGCTCTAGAGTTCGACTCCTTTGGAAAGCTCATTTTGAATTGCTTTCCAAGTAGACATCCTTCGCACACTTGATCGGGGTAGTTGATGCATGGTAATCCTCTTACCATTTCCTTCCTGGAGAGCAACTCTAATCCTCCGAAATTGAGATGCCCAAATCGAAGATGCCAAAGCCAAGACACATCTTTGTAACACATCTTGAGACATTGTGCGACATTATTTTGAATGTTGAGCACGAACATTCTATTTCTTGACATCGGCACCTTAGCAATGAATTGTTTGCATTGTCTCTTATAGAAAGGTTACTATCTTTCAATCGAATATCATAACCTTTCTCTAATAGTTGTCCTAGGCTCAAGATGTTACTCTTCATGTTTGGCATGTAGTAAACATTTGAAATGAATTGGTGCTCTCCATTCTTCAATCGGATTAGAACATTTCCTTTACCTTTCACCGCCACCTTTGATTCATCTTCGAAAGCTACATTGCCCTTGACCGATTCATCAAGCTCCACGAACATGCTTTTTCTTCCGCACATATGGTTGCTTGCACCGCTGTCTAGGTACCATTGATTCTCCTCGCCTCTTCCATTATCCTTGTAAGCCAACAGTAAGGTACCATCTTCTTAACTTCTTTCTTCAACGTAGTTGGCCTTCTCTTCGACCCTATTGTTGCTAGGAGCTCTGCATTCTGAAGCATAATGTCCAAACTTCTCACAACTGTAGCATTTGACGCGTGACTTTTCATACCTTGATTTTGAATTTCCTCTCCCACGACCTCTTCTTGAGCTTTCTCCTCTTTGGTTGTTGTTGTTGTCGTTGTCGTCATTGGGCCTCCAACCTCGTCCATGTCCATGTCCACGACCTCGTTCTCGACTGCAACCTCGTCTTTGTTGGTTTCGACCGCTTTCTTCCTGCGTCTTGAGTACTTGCTCCACGATCTCTTCCTTCTTCTTTTTCTTTTCTTCATAAGCTTGCAACGAGCCGAGAATTTTCTCCATTGTCATGGCCTCCAAGTCTTTTGTCTCTTCGATGATGGCGACAATGTGTTCGAACGTTGGATCTAACGATCTAAGAATCTTCTCCATAATTCTCACATCATCTAACTTCTCTCCGTTTCTTTTTAGGTCATTAGTAACCATTAAAATTCTTGAGAAGTTATCGGAGACAAGCTCACCTTCTTTCATATGCAAAGCTTCAAACTCTCCTCTTAATGTTTGAAGACGTACTTTCTTGACTTGATCAGCTCCCTTGTATGAGGTTCGAAGCTTTTCCCATGCTTCCTTGGCCGACTTTGCTCCCGAAACCTTCTCAAACGTATCTTCGTCTAATCCTTGATAGATTAGACAGAGAGCCTTCTTGTCTCTCTTCCTTGAGTCTCTCAAACTATCCCTTTCAGCTTGAGATAGACTACCTTCATTCTCCGGTTCGGTGAGACCTTTCTCAACCAGCTCCCACACGTCGTGTGCTCCAAAGAGAGCAATCATCCTTAAGCTCCAATTGTCATAGTTGCTCTTGGTGAGCATCGGGACTTGGAAGGGAACACCGCTATTCACCATCTCTAGGAGGATCTTCAAGCTCTGATACCACTTTGTTGGAAGGAAATTTTAGGTGGTTGGCGGAAGTGTTTAAAAATGGGAGAGATTAGAGATTTTAGAAAAAGGAAGACTACTTGCATTATTGAGTGTTTCAATTTTTGGTTTGATACAAACACAAAGACACCACCCCTATTTATACTAGTGGCATTACCCAACCAATGGTTAGGATTTTGCCAACACAACTATAATCAATGGCTATAATTATCTCTCTAGAATTTTCTCCACAAGTCTAAGGTTATCCTTATCTTCTAGATAACTCCTAAGACTTATCTAGAAAAAACTTCTAGATAAGATTTCTCTAGAGTAAGTTTCTAGAAGTTGGGCCTATTACATTAAATACATAAGATAACATATCTATTTGGGCTAAGACCCAAAGCAAGTTAATATTTCAAAACTAGGATGATGTGAATAAAGATCCAATGAATGATGACGATACAAATGTATGAAAAGAAAGCAAGCGGTGCAAGAAAGGGAAAGCAATCAGAGGATCCTGGGACCTGTGGGTTATAGGCCCACCATGCTTCCGCTGCGCTACTCCGATAGTGATGTTCCAAGCAACATACATGTCGTTGTAGGCCACATG
Source organism: Hemerocallis citrina (assembly GCA_017893485.1). Taxonomy (NCBI): domain Eukaryota; kingdom Viridiplantae; phylum Streptophyta; class Magnoliopsida; order Asparagales; family Asphodelaceae; genus Hemerocallis; species Hemerocallis citrina. The sequence continues at coordinate 330,524,963 of CM030359.1, read as the reverse complement.
ACACCAATCGACGAACCGAGCAGGAAAACAAGAATGAGACACCAGGATCAAGGAGAGCATGGGCTCAAGATAGATATAAATAAATAATGCAAAATGAATATAAAGTTTGGCTTCAATTTAAATAATTAAAAGATATGCTATAGATCAAACTAATGGGTTTTAACAAAAATAATAATAACAACAAATGTTAATAATAAAAATAATAATATCAAGAATAATAGAATAATAATAAAAATAATAATGACAACACATATTAATAATAAAAATAATAATATCAATAATAATAAAAGTAATAATAACAATAATATAAAAAATAATAATAGCAATAATAATAACAGTAATAAAAATCATCATAATCATACTAGTAATAATAACAATAATAAAATTAAAAATGTTAACAATACAGATAATAATGATAATACTTACATGACAGAATATGATTCATCACATTCATGAAAATAATGCAATAATAATAATAACAATAATAAAATATATTAACAATACTGGTAAAAATAATAATGCAAGACTAAAATAATGAAAACAACAAACAATAATAAAGTGATTGTAGGAGACGGGGTGCACACAGGGGAAGGGAGAGATGAGCGGGAGTTGGGAGATCGAGGATGAAACAGGAGGTAGGGGAAAGGTGAATAGCGGCAGGTTTAAACAGTAGGTAGGGTTATTAGGTTAGGGTTAGGTTAGGTTTGTATTTATAGGGTATTAGGATGGGTTTGGGTAATGGGTATGGATCCAATAAGAAATGGGTGTTGGTTTTGGGTTTACAAATCCAATAGGGAAACAATTAGGATTATAGGGTTTATAAAACACATATACATATATACATGTACATTAAATTAAATCAAATAATGAATACGTGTAAAATAAAGTTGTTCGGCTTAAAATAAAATATTATTATTATTATTAATATTAACAGTAACAATAAAAATAATGACACTGCAAAATAATAATACTAACAAAAGTAATACTGGTAATAATAATAATAGTAAAGTATTAACAACAACAACAAAAGTAATACTGGTAATAATAATAATAGTAAAGTATTAACAACTACTAACAAAAGTAATACTGGTAATAATAATAATAGTAAAGTATTAACAACAACAACAAAAGTAATACTGGTAATAATAATAATAGTAAAGTATTAACAATAATACTGGTAATAATAATAATAGTAAAGTATTAACAACAACAACAACAACAACAACAACAACAACAACAACAACAACAACAACAACAACAACAACAACAACAACAACAACAACAACAACAACAGGAATAATAATAATGCTGATAATAATAATATTAATAATAATAAATGATAAAAATAAAAATAATATATGTATATCAAAATGTAAAAATTCGAGTTTAACATATTTATTAAATAATCCAAACAAAATATAATATAAATAATAGATCAAATAGAAATAGAAATTGAGCTTAAAATATACCCTTATTCAAAATAGATAAAATTTTCGATTAGAAAATATTTTAATAGAGAGCCCAAAACGAATTTAACACAAGGTAACTTACAATTAATTGAAATACATAAAATATTTAGAAATTATTTATTTACAGGAACGGGAGTTACAATCCTGCTTGATGTATAATTTCTCCAAACCTCCGCACTCGACCCTGGACACTCTAACACCCCAAATCTAGGACACAAACTCTCCTATAGCATTTTCGCCCTAGGGAAGTTCAAAATGATGTGATTCATATCTTCGCCTATGTTTGACATGTAGTACAAGCGACGTTCATCGGAATACCTCGTTTCATCAAATTGACTTTCGATAAGATCGCGTCGTTATCCACTAACCATAGAAAGACTTTCACTTTTCCAGGAGCGTTAATGCACCATCTAATGCCTGCCGCCTCGCTTCTTCTTCCTCCATCATTTAGCCTTTTGTATAGTGATGATACTGCGAATCTATAGCTCGGCTCCAGCATCCAATTTCTCTCATCTTCATCCTCTTGGATGTACCTCCCTTCCAATCAAATGAAGTTGTTCAGACTTTGAAGTTGATTGATAGAGTCTTGATCAAGACTCTCTTTGACTTCTAGCCTAAGCCTGTCGTTACTCCAGACGTCGCAAACCAAGTGTCACTGCTTAGTGCTGCTTTCGCCGCTAACGGAAAAAGTCCCATGCGAGCGTTAGTTACGCACCATTTATCTTTCCAAAATTTTGTATTCTTTCCATTCCCTACCCTGCATATAGTGTTGCTGTGGAAAATATCTCCCAACTTGGACACCCATTTTCATAGGAAGGAATTTCTACTATAAATGCTTTTCCCCCCGTATCTGAATTTCTTCCTGACTCGATACTTAATGAAAGATTTACACCACCAATTGTTATTCCTATTAGCCATTTTCCACCATCATTTACCGAGCATTGCTTTATTCATATCTCTTAAATTTACAATACCCAACCCCCTGAACTCTTTCCTTTTGCAAACTCTCCCCCAGCTTATTAGATGCATCCCTTTTCCTCCCCCGTTTGCCCCTTTCCAAAGGAATCTCCTTCTTCTTTTGTCGATTTTTTTGATAACCCAACCGGGTAATTCGTATATCGACATGAGATATATAGGGATACTGTTAATAATCAAATTCAACAGGGTAATCCTACCTCCTAATGTGAGCAAACTCCCTTTCCATCCTGCTAATCTTTTCTCGATTTTTTCGATTAATGGTTGCCAGTCGTCCCTTGTTAGCTACCCCTGTCTAATAGGAATCCCCACATAAATTAAAGGAAAGTCACCCTTATTGCATCCAAGCATCTATTGAATGTAGGAAATGAGAGTAGAGCAGTTGTCGCTTAATTGGATGATGCAACTCTTGTTGAGGTTGACCTTCATTCCTAACCAAGCCTCGAAGCACCTAAGTACCGTACCCATCGCTATGATATCTTCCTTTGCCGCTGACTCGAACAACAAATTGTCGTCAGCATACTGAAGGATGGAAATTTCCTCCTGGATACCCTTTACTTTAATCCCCTGAATGACGTTCCCTTTCTGCCTTTTACCATCATCTCTGCTAACCCGTCTGCAACTATGGCAAATAATAACGATGACAATGGATTGCCCTGCCTGAGTCCCCTCTGACATTTGATTTCTTTTCCCGGTACCCCATTGATAAGAAGAAACGATTTCTCTCCTATTATACACTGCTTTATCCACCTCCTCCACCTTTCCCCGAATCCTTTAAGAAGTAGCTCCTCTTCTATGCAATCCTATTCTACAGTATCGTATGCTTTTTCAAAGTCCACCTTAAAAAGAAAACCGTTCGTTTTCTCTTTATATCCTCTAAAAACGATTTCATGTGCGGAGGCGACACTGTCCATAATGTCTCTTCCTCTGATAAATATGCTCTGCGATTCTCCGACCATATCATTTAGCTGTGGACTAAGTCTATTAGCCAAGAGTTTTGTAATGATTTTGAAAGACCCGTTCAGGAGGCTTATGGGCCTCAAATCTTCTACCTTCTTTATTTCCGCTTTCTTAGGGATTAAAGCAATATTCGGGTAATTGATCCTTCCCAAGTCAGCCTCCCTGTCACGCCCTGCTTCCCAAAGGAATACGGAATACGAGTGCGTGACGAAGCCCAGCGAATGATTTTCATCATTCATAAGCTGTAGGATCGACTCAGCATCATAACAAGAATATACTCAACTACACATGCATGAATAATTTATTAATCAACAGAAAAGCATTTGAACAAATATAAATATCCCAATAATTTCAAGATCTGGATCAAAAGAAAGAAAACTTCGGGACTACAAGCCCGTTACAAGTTTTTATGTAACCCCTATTTTCGTAAATACGTATTTTCTGTATTTAAATTTCTTGTAAATTATTTTTCTGCTTTCAAATCCTTTTTAAAATGTATTCTTGATCTTCTGTTAAAGTCTATTTGTAATCGATAATTTTATTTGTGGCTATTTTCCAATGAATTTATATTATAATTCAAATCCTATTATTTTTGTTACTATTGTTGTTATCACGGTTATTTTTTTTATTAATATTGTCATTATCATTATTTTTAGTACATTTGTTATTAGTATTTTTATTATTGATGTTATCTTCATTGTTATTATTCTTATTATTTTTGTGAAGCCGAACATTCTCTATTTTATTTATACGTATTTCATTACTTGATTTAATGTATATGTATACATATATTTTACAAACCCATAAACCATATACCCATTCTCCTATTGGATTTTCGACCCAAATACCCAAACCCTACACTATATAAACCCTAACCTAATAACCCTAGCCGCCTACCCTGTTGAAACCCCCATCCCCTACTGTGTAATCCCCCTATACACACTGTTCATCTTCTTCGTTGAGGTCCCGACCTCTCGCCTTCGTCACTGATCCACCCCCCCCGTCGACCCATAACCTCTTCGTCCTCATCCCCGTCTCCTCGATGCCCCATCATTGAGTTTCCACTGCCTCGATCGACCCCCCCCACTTCGTCGCCTTCCTCTCCGAAACCCATCATCGCCATTGCCTATCGTCTTCCCCTCCTCGCCTCACCATCTCCCACAGCACCGCGTTCTCATCCTCAGTTGCCCCATTGCCTTTGTCGCCAACCACCACGGAAGAACCCATCTTCTACATCCATATCACCATCACCGCACCCCTCATCCTGTCTGCCTCCCTTCACCATTGCCATTAGTCCATCGCCTGCACCAACTCGTCCTTATCGCCATCGTCTTTGCCTCTCTATGAACCCCCGCAATCACCACAGATCCCCTAGCTGCCCGTCTTCGTCCCCCTATTTTCGGAGCAGAAACAGAGTCGCTCTCGTCATCGCCCTTACCGCTGCCGTCGCTTCTCGACTGCAGTGATGTCGTCGCTGCTCACCGTCGTCACCTCGCCGCAGTCGCTGAAGACTCTCCCGTGCTCTCTCTCACTGTCGATGTGAGGAAGGAGAAGGTCCATTTGAACCTCAGCCACCCGACCTTATCAAGATCGTAACCACGATCTGATCTGATCTCAGCCCTCCATCTTGATCAGATCTGATCTCGGCCGTCCGATCACCATTGTGATTGGGATCTGTGTTGCTGTTGGATCTTGTTGCTGTTTGCTGTTGTGCGTGCTACGTGCTTCACGCGTGCTTTGCCGCTCTATCGATCAACGCCCTCATCCAATCAAGGCAAGTATCTTATTGTACATTTCGTTTTCTAGTACAAGCTTTTCCTTGAAAATACTACAAGTAGATTGTAAATGTGACTCCTCTTTGTTTATCGTAGATGATCTCATGTTTCGCCTTATCTATCACATGATCTAAGATTCACAACTTTTCTTTGATACACTTGTTCACAACTAGTATAATTATGATACATTTCATGCAAAAAGTGTCTTATTTGGTTTCTATCCTGTCTTGGCTTGCTGTTTCGACCCCGATTAAATTAGAATCTGGACTTGAGTACTGAATATGAAACTTATACCTAGACGTCTAGGTTACCAACCTTTTGAAGGAATTGAATTCTGAGTTACGGTTTAGGAGATATCGCAGTTTTACTGCTGCTGTGTCTGTAATCGCAGATTCGTAAAAACTGCTGCACCACTTCGGTTTACAATTATTTTAACTATGCTACCAGTAAGTAAATAAATTGAAACTTTTCATGCTGGTACTGGATACCCTAGAAAATATTTCCTAATTTTCTTAGAATTAACTAATGAAGTTTCAAACCTGTTTCATATGTATAAACTCAGTTTTACAAATTCTGGCTGAACACAAATATTATATAGTTTACTGTTTTGACATCAATTGCCACAACTTTTATGTGTCTTAATTATATGCGTTGGAACCGGGCAGGAGTCTAGTTTCTATAAATTCTAATGGATCCACATTTGCATTCTTTTATCGACAGGAATCGCAGTTTTGGTGCAGCAACGTCATGCTGTCCAGATTTGGAATTCTCGTCGTTCTTGATATTTTGATTTGTTTTGACCCTCGAACTTGTATCCTACCTAGTCTAGACTTGTTCCATATTTTTGATCATGTATACTTGACCTGTTTTGCACACTTTCATGGTTGCTTGATGATAATAATAAATAATAAGCCGGGGTTTAAGAGAAAAAACATAGTAGTGGACAATATAGGTAAGTGTACTCAGAAGGGGGCTGTGTTTCTCTGTACTTGGTTCATGAACTTGTTGTATCTTAAGTGTATTCATGAGCCCACTACTTGGCTCATGAACTTGTTGTATCGTCAGAGCATTCATGAACCCACGGTTGGTTCTTGAACTTGTTAGTGCATTCACGAACTTGGTTCGTGAACTTGTTACATTTTTGCATTCATGAACCATGCTTGCTTGATACTTGATGCCTGAGTACACCGCCCTATAAAATCCACCACTAGGCCTAAACGTAACTGATTGTATGTAGCGAGCATATAGTAAAAGTATGGATACATGAAATGCTACCTAGATAGAATTAAACATTAAACTTAAGATTAACTGGTCACTTGTACACACTTGATACCCTACTTGATGCTCGTTACTTGAGACTTGTTACTTATTACTTGACACTTGTATGTGATACTTGTTACTTGATGCTTGATACAATTACATGTTCACTTGCCACTTGTTTCACTACTAGTACTTGTTACCCAATCTTGTCACTTGAGTTGTCTTTCTTGCTAGCTAGTTTCTTAAATCCCCCTACTTGTTGCATCCCTATTATATTTTATTATGAATTCTTGATTCCAAATCTTGTTCTATATTTCTTGCACTTGTTTTCATACCCTTGCTTGTACTACTTGCGGCCCTAACTTGCACTAAGGGCGTTTGTCCTGTTTTCTCTATTTTTCCTTTTTATATTTATATATACAGACTTTGGAGACGAATTACCTGCTGGAATTGGTGAGCAGACGTTCTAGGCTTCGCTTGGAGAAAAGACTTGCTTTAAATATTTTGTTTTGAGTTATTTATTTCTTTTGCTACTTGAATCTTGTAACGGGCTTATAGTCCCGAGTTTAATCTTTTAATCCAGATTTAAAAACTATTTGGGATATTATTATTTTGTTTCAATTATTTCTGTTGATTAATAAATTATTCATGCATGCGTGGTTGTGTATATCTTGTTATATTTCTTGTTATGATGCTGAGTCTATCTTATAGCTTATGAATGATGAAAATCATTGGCTGGACTTCATCACACGCTCGTATTCCGTATTTTTTTGGGAAGCGGGGCGTGACATTTTAAGTGGCAACAGAAATAAATAAACTCAATTACAAAATAATTAAAGCAAGTCTTTTCCCCAAGCGAATCCTAGAAGGTTTGCTCACCAATTCCAATAGGCAACTCGTCTCCAAAGTCTGTATATATATATATAAAAGAAAATAGAGAAAACAAGACAAACACCCTTAGTGCAATTTAGGACCGCAAGTAGTACAAGCAAGGGTATGAAAATAGATGCAAGAAAATATGAAACAAGATCATGAATCAAGAATGTTAACATGATATAATAGGGACGCAACAAGTAGTGGAGTTCTAAAGACTAGCTAGCAAGTAAGACAACTCGAGTAACAAGATTGGATAACAAGTACAAGTAGTGGAACCGGTAACAAATAGGCATGTAGTTGTATCAAGTATCAAGTGACAAGTATCGAGTAACAAGTGTCAAGTAACAAGTATCAAGTAACAAGTATTAAGTAGGGTATCAAGTGTGTACGAGTGACAAGTTATTCTTAAGTCTAATGTTTAATTCTATCTAGGTAGCACTTCATGCGTCTGTACTTTTACCACATGTTTTGCTACTTACAAACAGTTACGTTTAGGCCTAGTGGTGGATGTTATAGGGCGGTGTATTCAGGTATCAAGTATCAAGCAAGCATGGTTAATGAATACAAAAATAATATAACAAGTTCACGAACCAAGTTCGTGAATGCACTAACAAGTTCAAGAACCAACCGTGGGTTCATGAATGCTCTGAAGATATAACAAGTTCATGAGCCAAGTAGTGGGCTCATGAATACACTCAAGATACAACAAGTTCATGAACCAAGTACTGGGAAACACGGACCCCCTTCCGAGTACACTTACCTATATTGTCCACCACTATGGTCTTTCCCTTAAACCTCGGCTTATTATTTATTATTATCATCAAGCAAGCCTGAAAGTGTGCGAAAAGGTCAAGTAAACATAATCAAGAACATGGAACAAGTTTAAGATAATTATAAGTCATATTCAAAGGCCAACACAATTTAAAATTATCAAGAACTACGACAATACCAATTCTGGACAGCATGACATTACTGCACCAAAACTGCGATTACTGTTGCTACAAGATAGAAAATGTGGATCTGTCAGAACGTATAGAAACTAGACTCCTTCCCGGTTCCAACTCATATAAATAAGATACATAAAAGTTGTTGCATCAGGTGTCAAAATAGCAAACTACACAGGATTTGTGTTCAGCCAGAATTTATAAAACTGGGTTTATACATATAAAACAGGTTTGAAACTTTATTAATTAATTCCAGAAAAATTAGGGAATGTTCTCTAGGGTGTCTAGTATCAGCATGCAAAATTTCAAGTCATTATCTTACACTTAGTATAGTTAAAATAATTGTAATACAAAGTGATGCAGCAGTTTTTATGAATCTGCGATTACAGACACAGCAGCAGTAAAACTGCGATATCTCACAAACCGTAACTCAGAACTCAATTCCATTATAAAGGTAGTAAACTAGACATCTGGGGCTACATTTCATATTCAGGACTCAAGTCCATATTCTGATGTTATCGGGGTTGAATCAGCAAGTAAAGACAGGAATAACAACAAACAAGGATAGTTTTTGTATGAAAAGCCTTATAATTATTATTCATATGGGTTAAATTAACATGTGACGCAAATCAAAGTGTAATAGGTATCAACAAAAGGTTGTGACTCTTAGACCATGTAATTGATAAGGCATAGAATGAGATCATCAAATGATAAGACAACGGGAGTCACAACTACAACCTACTTGCAGTATTTTCAATTAAATGCTTGTACTAGAACAATAAATTGTAAAAGAAGATACTTGCCTTGATTGGATGAGGGAGTTGATCGAAGATCAAGATCGGATGGATCGGATCGGTGCGGATCTTGATGACAATCAAGATTAAGATGAACGAATGGCTCAGATCAGATCTGATGCAGCAGCTGATATGATGGTGATGATCTGATCAGATCAGGTCACGAACACAAAGCTCTCTGCTCATGCTGCTAAGTGCGTTCACCTAGGTCTCAGTCCCGAACACAAATGTTATCGTTGTTTTGATCCATCAGCGGGTCGTGTCCGCATTTCTCGACATGTATCCTTTGTGGAAGACTCCCCTTACTACCTGACTCCCCCCGAGGATACTAGATTTCTCGATTCCCCAGTTGTTGCTAGCTCCCCGACTTCATCTTCCCGCATTCCTTTTGATCCCACTCCTCTGGCTCCATTCACATCTCCTGCAGTCTTTACACCTGTTGTTCCCCCTACCGAAATACCTCCTGCATCCCCACAGCAGCCAGCACCTACCCCACCTACTTCCCCATCGACACATGCACCTACTTCACCGTCCTCACCCCCACACCCTGTCAGTCCACCACCTCTTCGTCAGTCTACACGTTCCACTTCTGGTATTCCTCTGGCACGTTATACACCTGATGCCACTGGTCTTTCTGACCAGTTTGGTTTTGCCACCCTAGCTTCCTACTCACCACAGTTTCATATATATCTCACTGTTATACACTCTACACGTGAGCCTAGAACCTATCAAGACGCAATTCAATATCCTGAATGGAGGAAAGCAATTGTAGAGGAATTCAGTACATTTGATCAGACTGTCACTTGAGATGTTGTTCCTCTGCCAGAGGGCATTCAGCCTATTAGCTGCAAGTGGATCTTCAAGGTCAAATATCAACCTAATGGATCTATTGAGCAGCAGGAGGCTCGTCTAGTAGCCCGAGGATTTACTCACGAGCATGGCATTGATTATGATGAGACCTTTGCTCCTGTTGCAAAGATGACTATTGTTCGCACTCTTCTTGCTGTTGCAGCCATCCACTAATGACCGTTATACCAGATGGACGTGAAGAATGCTTTTCTTCATGGTACCTTATCTGAGGTTGTTTATACGGATCCTCCTCTTGGCCTCCCTACTCCTCCTCGTCATGTTTGCCGGTTGCGTCGGGCTATATATGGTTTGAAGCAAGCCCCTCGAGCCTGGTTTGAGTGTTTTCACCTTGTCATCACTAAGGCTGGTTTTAGTCAGAGTTCTCAGGACCATTCTATGTTTATGCGGTCATCACCGCAAGGGAGGGTACTTTTACTACTCTATGTTGACGATATGATCATTACTGGAGATGACTCTGTGGGCATTACATCCACCCAGAAATACCTTCATTAGCAGTTCCATATGAAAGACCTTGGCAGGCTACATTATTTTCTGGGCCTAGAGATTTCTCATGGAATTCGGGGGATACTCATTTCTCAACAAAAATACACATCAGATATTATCTCCGCTGCATGCCTCTCTGACAGTCGATCAGCCGATACACCCTTAGAGCTTCATGTGAAGCTTCATCCCACTGATGGTGAGCTCCTTCCTGATCCCACTAGATACAGACAGATTATTGGACAGCTTGTCTACTGATGCATGACCAGGCCCGATATTGCTCACGCAGTCAGTGTTGTCAGTCAGTTTGTTTCTGCTCCTATATCAGTTCACTACGGTGCTCTTCTTTGGATTTTCAGATATCTTCGGGGTACTATTACTCGCTCATTATTCATGCCTGCTACATCGAAACTAGTGCTGCTGATTCAGATTGGGCAGATGATCCTACTACTAGACGGTCTACCACCGGTTTCTGTCTATTTCTTGGTGATTCGCTGATCTCATGGCGAAGTAAGAAACATGCAGTTGTTGTATGTTCTTCGACCGAAGTTGAGTACAGAGCAATGACAGCTACTACTAGAGAGATTGTTCATGTTCGTTGGCTTTTATCAGATATGGGTGTCACTCTTTCAAGACCTACTCCTCTTTATTGTGATAACCAGAGTGCATTACACATTGCAAGCAACCCGGTCTTCCATGAGCGTAAGAAGCATATAGAGATTGATTGTCATTATGTTCGTGAGCGCTTTGAAGTAGGAACTATTTCTCTTCATTCTATTATCTCATCACAGCAGACGACAGACTTCTTCACCAAATCTCATACTTTTCAGAGATTTCGATATTTAGTAGGCAAACTCATACTATTTGACCCACCATGAGTTGGAGAGGAGGTGTTAGATATTGTAGTCCCACATTGGGTATTGGGCTAATTTTGTATTTAGTTCACTCCTATATATAGGAGGTATTGGGCTAATTTTGTATTTAGTTCACTCCTATATATAGGAGATATTGTACTCAGTTATTTCTTAATTCATTATTCAGTATTATTTTCATCTCTCTTATTTATCTTAACAGCTTTAATCACACACCTTCCTTCCACAACGCTCTCTTGCGTTTTGCTGCTGATAGCCTTTGCCGACAACTGAATCCTTGGACCTACTGCCGCTGTAGGCGCTTGTCTCTTATAGGGATATCTTTGGAGATGTGTCCGGAGCATCTACATGCGTAACAGAACCAATCATTAACGATTTCGTAATCGTGTGACCCCTCTGAGCACATTTGTGACACTGCTGAACTGATCCCCCCGACTCTGAGTCATTCCTGAGTTGCCGCTTTTCAGCTTTGATTAGCTTTCGAGGACGAACAAGCACCCATTCTCCTTCTTCGTCATTCTTAGTTTTCTTTTCTGACATCGCCGGTGAGCTTCTCCTTGAGCAGTTCTGGTCTGACGTTAGCTTCCTCTCTGATCCCCTAGCCACCTCAACATGCTATCGTTCTGAGTAGTCTCGTTCGTCGTCGTCCGATCCTGATGAATTGCTCCTCATCGTCGTTTCTCTTACCCTTTCATCCTCGCCTCTAATCTTCTCACTCTTCATCCCTCTTTGGAATGGGCGAGAAGTCCTCTGGGCTGAGCGGCTTCTCGATCTATTCGAGAAGCCGACATCCCCTCTATCTTCGTTTCTTTTCCACGGATTCTTCTCCGACGTCTCTTCCCTCCTACGCTTTACATGTAATGCTCCACTTCTCCCCCCGACTGCTTACCGTGACTTTGGTGATGGCTGCTTTGATGAAGGTTGCTTTGGTGCTGGCTGCTTCGGTGTAGTTTGCTCTGTCGAATTTTGCTTTCACGCTCCATTCTTCGTTATTGTTTGTTCTTGTTATTTTTGTAGAATGAAGAAACTTAACAATTATATTAATTATAAGAAGACCCTTTTAGCAAAGAATTTGCTTTTAAATCTTCAACAATAAACAATAAATTGAATAGAAAATGAAAAAAAACTATGAAAGGGACAATACTCTTATTCAGAGAGATCTCACCAACGGCCAGATTCAAAGTTGACGTCCGACTATGGATTAAAAGGCAGAAAAAGTGCACCCACCAACAAATACATGCTAATGATGTTCTTGCTAGGAACTCTTCCTCTTAATATCATTTGAGCCCAGCCCCACAAATTCAATTCAATAACTAAAATGGTTACACACACAAGAAATAGCCCATCATTGATATCAGCACAAAAGAAACATGGAGAAAAAGAAGAAAAATATGTCGGAATTATTTTGAATCATGCTGGTGGGTTAAAAACTAAAAAACCTGAGATGATCCTATAACCAAGTGATAATAATGATGTTTAATGCAAGCCTAAGTGTCTAAAAAGGATACCTTAGCACAAAAAAATATCCAGGGATATACCTGGTGGAATAAACTTAAATAATTTTTTTGCACATGTAAATAAAAGCTCGTAAGAACAAATACAGAACAGGAAAAGAATACATGTAAATATTTTTTTTCTTTTTTTGTTCTTTTTTTTTAAAAATATTTTTTGGGGATATATGATGCATCCATCATTAATGCTCTAGAGCCATTCATTAACTGAACACTGAAACTTTTCCTTCCCCAACTAATGAACACATGAAGAAACACTTAGATGCATGATTAAGCGAGGTTAGCAGCGAAGAGTAGTCGTGTAACTCACTTTGCAGCATCCATGCTCGTATCAGTATTTTGGGCAGGAAAACAACCCAATTAGTTATTAGGACTTTAGGGATCCAAGTTCTAATAGGATTTTATTATTATTAATAATCAGGTAAGATCTTACTATACCAAGCAATATCGGTAGAAACTGTTTTATATTTAAGTTCAGATAAGTATTTTAACAAAGTATTTTCAATGGTGTGATATATGTGTGCATGTTTTTGACCCTGCATTCATGATTTTGCTCATCCATTTATTTCTGAATCAAAGATAATACTTAACCATCCTTACTTATCCGTTTATTTGGAAGCATTTGATAAAGCAAGTTTCTTTATCAATCATTCACAGAATGGAATCATCACCTTTTACTCAAAAAAATATTGACCTTAAGGAGGCCAGTTCTTGGGTGAAAAATGCATCAGTTTGACAGTTTTGGTAGTGAATGAAAGAGCTACAGGTGGAGAAAATAGTAGGTTTTGTAGCTTAGACTAAGAATTACTAATTCTTCCTCTTATTAGTAAGAGTTTTTTTTTTTTTTTTTTTTTTTTTTTTTGAAAAAGTTTTATTAATAAGAATTAAAAGGAGCCAGCTCTGTTTCCACAAAAGCTGAAACCTGCATTCATTCTTCTTTCATGGAAGAACAGGGAAGAAAGATCCTTCTCAGGAAAGTAAAGATTTTGGAGGTAGGAAATCTTTTGAAAGACAACTCTTTCACACACACAAAAAGGAAGATTCTTGAATGAAAAAGAAAGATTTGGACAGAAAATCAACTGAGGAATAGAAGTGAACTTTGAAATTTGCAATCATACTGTACCATTTTATGGACATAAAGTAAAAAAAAAGACAACATCTCTCCGTATTAATGCCTTCTGAGTTGTGGCAGTTGAAAGACTCTTGTAGTGTACATGTAAAATCATAACAATGAAGTAATCAAAAACAATTTGATTTTATTGTATGAATATAAATAAATGGTGAGAGGAAAAACCAATATTATCAGTGTGTACATTATACAAGTTATAGTAAAATACATAAGCCCCAGTCGTTTCAACTTAATTAAGAAAACCATCCCCGTTGTGGTGTACGATTTTGTCAACATCGTTAGGATGATGTGCGAGTCGTCGATATGGTGGAGGATGTACGAGCTCTGACAGTTGTATAGATGTGCAAGCCGGCACCGATATGGTAGATGTGCGAATCGTCGCTAGTTTGGGAATTTGAGCGAGCTGTTGTTGCTGTGGTGAGAGTGGTGTGAATCGTTGCAGGTCTATAAGTTTAGCTAGGGGAGGGACTAGTTAATGTTGTATGCTTAACTGGGTAATTGTTTTCTGTTGTTCCGTTCTAGGAACAGATAGATGTTATATGTTTATAATACTTGTTTCGTTAATAATTTATTAATGAATTGGTGATGCTGTCACCTTTTTATATATAAAAAAAAATACAATAAACCTAAAAGAATTGTGTTATTGCCTTTTCCTTTCTCATACAACCTAGTAATTCCACTGCTTTCCCCATCAAAAAGCAAACTCTGCATCAAACTACTTTTGCATAATTAATGCCTTGTAATCCTATCAGTTTTTGGCTATGCAATTCAGCCCTTCACATTATAGTTTTGCATTTTAACATCTTCATATTTGATACACTTTTGAATCTACACTCACTCATTTGGATTCCAATCATCTTCTTCCATTCTCTGAATCCACTCTAAGTTGAAGTCATGGAAATTCAAGAACAGATAGGTTTTAGATTCTACAAGTTGCTACTTCCTGGCTTCTCTTCCAACTTGGTATGGTTCTCTCTTTCTCATTCTCTCTCTCATTTAGTTCATTTATCATGCATGATTTTTTACAATTCCAGAGGCTTCCATGCAAGTTTGTGGCACATCACAGCAAGGACACAAAAGAAACAGCAGCACTTTTGAGTCCAAATGGCAAAGTATGGAATGTAGACTGTTTCATAAGACACAAAGATGTGTTTTTTGGAGGAGAGAGCTGGAAAGATTTCACAGATGCTTACAAGTTAGCAGTGGGTTTTATAGTAGTGTTTCAATACAAGGGGAAGATGGTGTTCAAGTTCAGAGCCTTCAATTTGACCACACGAGAAATTCCATTTACTGCTCAGAAGGGTGATAAATTGAGGAAGAAGATCATTCCTGAAGTCGCTACGAATCGCAACTCGGGTATTCCTCTGCTTCTTTATATCATTACCCTTGTTAGTTTTTTTTTAAAATGAGGCTGACTTCACAATTTTTCTCTAGATACAGTAGTAAAGGTATAAACTTAAAGAGTGTTTACTACTGCTAAGAAAATAATTACTTCTTTAACAAGAACATAATTTGAAAGAAAAAAAACTATACATAGAGAAATCAGCAAACATGAACAAAACAGAAATCAATTTCTTCTTATTCTTTTTTTTTTCCCCCTATGATACCTCCCCTTGATACTGTTCAAATCATAGCAGTCATAACCATACAAGTTTATCTCTAATTTTGTTGATTTCCTTGTTTTCGTTGAGAAAGTAGATAGGCCCTTAATTAATTTTCTCCAAATTTATGCTAGATATACTTGGGGAACCACCAATTGCCCCTCCTTTGAAAAGGAAAAGAGATGAAGATCAAATTGGATCGAAGAGACAATGTGATGGCAACGGGGGTAGCAAGATTTGAGGTGACGATCAGAATTTGTAACCTCAAACTGAAACGTTGTTGCTTGGTAAATATAATTCCTCTACAATTTAATTTTCAATAGGCATGTATATTGTTTAATTCTCTCTCTCTCTCTCTCTCTCTCTAAACAATGTGCAATATTGTTCTATCAGCAAATTCCACAAGAATTCAAAGCCTTACATAGCCTCTGGCATGACCAGAAGAAAGTAATTATCAGAGATCCCAAAGGTCGGTTGTGGTCTATAAGCCTCTTCCATTGCATGACATCGGATGCTACCTACTTATCCAAAAATTGGTTGAAATTTGCTCGTGCAAACCAGTTGAAAGAAGGAAGCAGATGCATCTTTGAAACTATATCGCAAACTAACACGGATGAACTCATGTTAGGTGTCAAGATTATCGAAAATAGTAATCCAACTGTGTATCCCCACTGCCCGGAAAACCATGGTATAGCAAATGCTGAAAATATATCTTCTAGTTCAGAGAAGGTGCAGTTTAAGGCTACCTTTCGAAAGTATAACCTTAACAATAATTCAATGGTGTGTACGATCTCTCTCTCTCTCTCTTGCATTCTTTGCCCTTCTCTATATTTTTAGTTTCTTTTTGAATAACTTTACTTTCAGTTTGATAATTATCAGTGTTCGTGATATACATATGCAGTACATTCCTTGTCAATTTATGGACTCGAGCAGTTTGATGGGATGCACTGAATTAAGCCTGCAAGATTCGACTGGTAAACTGTGGAAAGCTTTGATTAGTTATAGAAAGAATTCATGCAGGAAGGACAGGGAAGATGCTTTCATTTCGATGGGTTTGCGACCTTTTGCTTGTGCTAACAACTTGCAGGAAGGTGATAAGTGCATCTTTGAACTCATTTCAAAAGGGAATCAAAATATTGTGAAGGTTCGGATTTTCAAATGCCAAAAAGTTTGATACTAAATGAAATTAGTTCCTTATGTACAGAAGAGGGAGAACCTGACTACATTACTCATTAAATGCAGGTTCAGATAATCAAAAATCAGGACATGGAACTGAATGATTGAGCTGAGATTTTAACGAGAAGAGTTGAGGAGCAACAATCAGTAACTTTGGGATTCTGAAGTGGATGCCTACTCAAAGCCTTGATGCATTTTCTTTTCTACTGGTCATTGAGCCTTGCTTTGTTCTGTTTTAAGTCAGATTACATACTTGTTCTGCGAGGATACTTTAATTTGGGTGTCATTCTTTGTTCTACACCTTCAAACCTTACTTTGTAGACACTATTTATTAGTTGTGTTGTTTTGACTTTATTATGTAAATTATTATATAGGCTGGAGTTCTTTTGAACTCTATCCATTCTATAAAAAGAAGAGAATTGAGGAGCCTCGCTTTACCACTTTGATATGTTTTACTATTACTCTATAACTTCGGATTAGTCTCCGTGGATTCAGATCGAACAACTAGTAGCCCAGTATGTTGCTACTGATTTACTAATTTTGTTGCTTCATTTGTTTGAAATAAGCACTGGATGTTAAGTTTGTAATATTTTGTTATCAGATGTACTCAGAGAAAACAAAATTAATGAGCATCTCTTAGTAACCTTCAAATGTGTCACTTTTATGTAACTCTTTCGAGCAGAAGTCACCAAGGCTATCGTTTTTTTTAAAACTAATATTTTGTCTGGTTTTAGATATAGTCGAGAACATTTCTAGTTCTGGCTTATAAGATAAGTGAAAGAAGGAAAAATGAAGCTGCTCAGAAAGACAAGCTTCTAGCATCTATGAAAACTATATTGCAGATTTTCGTTGTATTTTGAAAACTTCAGATGGATCAGATCTAATCTCATTGTTTTGTTATGTCGCTGAAACTCTTGCAACTGATGAGTATTTATCCCATACAGTATGATATTCACTAGGTAATCATCGCTCAGCTTAAATAGGCTTTGAACAAATACTTGTCAGTGTAGGTTTAACAACTTAAACAAGGCAAGTTTGAACAATGTCTAAGCTCAACAGGACCAGTAATCAAGTTTTGCCAGTTTGCAATCTTGTCCCTTACAGTATATGATTGTTGATCCGATTTCTAATATGTATGCTACTCATAAGCAAGAATATATGAACATTTCATATGTATGACGGCCAACGCAATTCACATGATGTTAAAGAAATAACCTGGAACTCTGAAGGATGAGCTTTGTGGGTTTTGTGTATCATCCAGGATGGAGGTGGCTCTTTATGGCATGGAGATGATAGCTCTATTCTTTCGTAAGTCAAGCATAAGACCTATCTGTAGCAAATGAAAGAAAAGTGCAATTGTTAGAGACAACAAAGTTTTTGCAACAGTTAACAAATGTGTCATATTCCTCATGCATGAAAATAGAAAATTCACAATGGCAATGCTGCTGCACTCATGTAGTAGAGTGAGTGGTAAGTCCTCTCGCTAGTGGGAAAAAGGTCTGATGTTGAAATCCTGCATACATCAAGCAAAAACATTAATAATACATATTCTTATTTGCATTTGCCGGTTGTCTATCAAACAAGTATACTTTCTTTGTAAATCTCTTTATTTTCCATATTGATGTCCAGCATCTCATTTAAAACTACACATTGTTTAGTTTTTTTGTTTTTTGTGTTTTTTTAAGGAAAAGGTGGAATATAGCCTTTCATTAATCAGAAATTAATAAAATATATAACCGACCCACATGAAAATAAAACATGATTTGGAAACTCATATGCACATCATGCTCTTAATCTAAAGCAAACTCGATTTGGAAACGTATGCATCCCATACTACATACTCCCCAAATCGAGTTCGTGCCCTCGCCATGCATCCAACTCTTGTACTCTTCCTATTTCTGACATCCGTCTAGTAATTGGTAAAATTGCAGTTTATGCGGTCTATCCGCCACTGCTGCGGACCGGTGGTCTTTCTCCACTCCGCATGGAACCGGTGGTCTTTCTCCACTTCCTGACAGGCTGGTGATCATTCAACCTCATCGGAACCGGTGGTCTTTCTCCACTCCCGAACCATACCAAAAGTTATCAAAAGACAAGGTGAATTGTAGGGCTTCCCCTACTCCGTCAGAAATTCAGAGTTACACTCTTGCTCCTTATTCGTATAGAGAACCCAGATTTTAATAGTCAAGACAACGTCGCACGTGTCCCAGACGAGACAACGCCACACGTATTCCCTTGACAGGTGAGTACACACCCAACTAGTGTCTGTCCTTATAACAATGTTCACCTAAACTAGAGCTGCTACAATCTAGAACTTAGTAAACACCATATAACAAATGTCTATTAACGAACTCTTCTTGAATCCATTCCAAGCGTTATTCGAACCCAAACAATACCAACTCGCACATCCCAACAAACGACTATATATCATGTACTTATACTTGAACATATACAAGTCCAAAGTATTTATGTATTTGGGTCATTCAGATGAATACTTATCTAACAAAAAAATTAAATAGAAAATAACCAGATTATTGATGAAGAGTATTCAAATTTAATTTATGTATTTGGGTCATTCAGATGAGTAATCTAACAAAAAAAATAAAGAGAAAATAACCAGATTATTGATGAAGAGTATTCATATTTAATAACTAGACTATTGAATGTTGAGGTTTTGTAGATAAAATACTATTTAATTTAATCTCAACCACACATCGTTAACTCACAAATATATTAACCATCCACTTATGACGACTCACACGAAATTTAACTCCTAAGCATAGTTCATTAATTTTCACGTGTACTATATGTGG
Source organism: Hemerocallis citrina (assembly GCA_017893485.1). Lineage (NCBI taxonomy): Eukaryota > Viridiplantae > Streptophyta > Magnoliopsida > Asparagales > Asphodelaceae > Hemerocallis > Hemerocallis citrina. The sequence goes on along the minus strand of CM030359.1, from coordinate 330,505,458 downwards.
TGTACTATGTAACTATGTTTCTTATTAGATAACCCAAATTTTACAATCCCACCTCTATCAGGAGTCCGCTCCTATATATATAGAAGCGATTCGAAGCCCCAACAGTCCCAAATAGTACAATATTAAAAAGTCTTTCAAGAAAGAAAAATACGAAAGAAACATGGCTTCCCCCTTCTGCTTGATTCGGGGCCGATTCATCGGTGCCGGCAGCTCGGCCCTCGTCAGCACTAGGATCATCTACTATCACGGTATCCGTACTCCGGTGGCTATAAAGAGCGCACACATCTCGCATGCCCTCCCTCTTCAGAAAGAGAAAGAAATCCTCAAAGCCCTCCATGGCAACCCTCAGATTCTCCACTGCTTTGCCCCCGACAAGTCCTCCGAACGCTCTGGTGCAGAATATTACAATCTATTCATAGAACTCTCTCCTAGGGGTTCTCTCGCCGACCTCATCCAAGCCTCCTCTTACGGCCACCCTCTTCCAGAACATCGGGTCCGATCATACACCCGAAGCATACTACGTGGTCTCCGTCACATGCATGCCAAAGAATACGTGCATTGCGATATTAAGCCTGAGAACTTAATGGTGTGGAACGATTACCACATAAAGATTGCTGACTTTGGGTTAGCCAAGAAGGTGGGGGAACATGTTTCTGGGATCCGAGGCACCTTGAAGTACATTGCGCCTGAGTCATTCTTGAGAAAGGAGTATGAGCTTTCGGTGGACGTGTGGGCTCTCGGTTGTGTGATGGTGGAGATGGCGACTGGAAGATGACGTGCATGGAATTATGATGGGCTCATCCCTGATGTGAAGAACAAGGTTAATGAGGAGGCAAAGATAATTATCGGGGTTTTCGCCGCTGCGCTACCAGAGGTGCCCAAAGGGTTGTCCAAGTTAGGGAAACATTTTTTAAGTAAGTGTTTGGTCAAGAACCCTAAGGAGAGGTGGATGGTCGAGATGCTATTGAGCCATCCATTTGTGGCGGATCAGGAGAATTGCTCCTATCAAAGGGGTCGCGGGTTTGCTAGGGATCATCTAGCGAAGGAGTACTTTGTGTTCAGGCATCCAGTGCTGCAGCCAATTCGGAGTAGGTGCCCCTTACCCTGATTTCCTGCTCCCACAAATTTAATTACCGATTTTGGTGGGATTCAGCTTTGAGTTATGTACATGGAGTTAGGGACAGTTTTATATATAATTAGGTGAAAAAAGAGTTAGGATGCATCCAATCATGGCATTAATTAGTTTCTTGTTTAAACTTTAGGAGTCGTGCATCTTATGTCAAAAACAATGTCATTTTTTACAATTTTTCTGTGTACATGCGCAGGATGTTGGTCGTGTCATATCGTGTTAACTACAGGTCCGAGTCCATCCATGTTAGGTTAGGATTTACGAAGATGCATGGTTGCTAGAGATTCGATGTAATTTTCTTTTCCTGTTTGTTATGTCTGTTAATTGCATATGCATATATACTACGAAATCATTAATTTGTTTCTAAGTGAATCCATTATTAAATTTTATATGTCCTCTATTTTATTTTTCAATAGTAGCTCTCTCTGTGTGGTTAATATATTATATCTTGACTCGTTAATTTGATCTGATAATTAAATTCCATTGACTCCAGTCCAGCAAGGAGAATTTGAAAATGCTGCAATAAATTAAGAAAATTTAGTATCCTTACATTGTGATTCTATTTGCTCTTTCAAAAATATAAGAGCGCAATAGTTAGAATGTAGATATAGAAGAGCGCAATTCATTTACTTATCAAACAAAAGAACGAATTGCTCAAAAGAATAATAAAAACCATTACTTATCCATATATACAATAAACCTTCACCTTCTAATCAAACAAATGTTATGATTATGTCTTGTATACTTGTTGTTCAATTAAAAGAAGAAACGACGAAGCACGAAGGTCGAAGAGATGAGAAGTTCGAAACATGGCAACAATAGTAAGAGAGGACTGTGCAGTCGACTGCACACTCCTCAGGTCCAGACTGGAATGGTTGCGGTCGCCTGCGGCTACAGTAATGTTTTGGGCCAAGGTCTTGGCGATCATTTCGGCGCAATTTTCAACTCCAAGTCAAATCGTACGGCACATATTCCATGACTTATTTTACAGGATATATTGGATGACTGAGATATCAAGACTAACTTAGGGTTCTCTCTATTCTTCTTCTATTTATTGTTATGGCCTCCAATATAAGAGGTCAAATACTTCATTGATATTTTCTCTACTGCAAGTGAGGCTTGAGAGATAGTTCTTAGTGAGTGAGTTTAATTTCTTATATTTAGTGAATTTGTAACTCCATGTAATGTTCTCTAGTTGAATATTATATATCCCTATATTTTTCTCCGGATTAAGCGAAAGCTAATCGGGATAAAAATCCTCGTGTGTTTGTGTTTAATTGAAGAATCTATTTGTTTGGTTGTTCGATTGATTCGTCTCATCTACCTCGTCATTCTCATTACTTTAATTAATTAGTTCCGTTATGCCACAGGTGTCTGACGAAATTTCCCAACGAGATTTGTAGTGAGATTTCTCTCCCTATCACAACACCCCAACAACAAACCCTTTGATTAACTAAAATCCACTAAATTTCTTATCCTAAACAGTAGCTTCAGGGATTCTCCACTCGATTATTGAAGGGCTCTTAGTGCGCAAAGTTTTGAATGCCTGAACCACTTGAAGAGTAAGCAGCAATCCTAGTGATCAAAATGTGGGTGTTCCAAGTTTGCATTGCAAGTCTAATTCTCGTTAAATAAGTATTTATGGAGTGAGGGTGACCAAGTTTGTATGCATCGCTACAACCTTGTTCAAAACTAAAATAAAATAAACTGAAGATTTTTCCGTCGGATGTCCCCAAAGGGACGGAAGAAATCAAGTTTGTTGGACAATTAATCTGCAATTGAATGCGAAGAAATAATATAATTTCTTGCTTCTTATGGCATACAATTAAAATAACATAAATTAGAGAAAAAGTCAAGAAATTAAGAACAAATGCAAGATAGTACGTAAAGGGAATACTACATCAAAACAAAATTGTTGTTATCATTCTCCTCTTAATTAATGAAATATTAATTCCAATCGTCTCAAACATAACCAAGAGTTCACTTATTTCAAACCATCGGTCACTAGTTACATATATGACGATAAGATTAGGAGATAGCACAAGCATTTGGATTCTCCTCTGCCGATACATAGCTCAGGGGAGCATAGTAGTACTGTAGAGGAGGATTATTGTAAGCCATTGAGTGATAATGATGAGCATGAAATGGTGGTCGGGTGTTACAAGGTGGATCATGATTGATTACACAATCACTTTGATTCAAATGATTGATTAGATTATGGTTTGGAGGTAATCTACTAATCTTGATATCTTAAGTAGTCAACAGCTTCTTTCGTCCTCTCTTGTAGGTGCTCAATAGCTTCTTTTGTCTTGTCTCCTTCATCTTCTTCATTATTCTCTTCTTTTGACTGTTCGTCCGGTCCGACCGAAACCATGCTAGCGCTGAAGGACTTCCTCAGCTTGGTCACCACATTTACTGGGTCCATGAGTCCCACCACTGTCATTTGTTTGTTTGTCGTGTCCACGAAAATCGTGTCAACACCTGCGTATACAACAAATTAATACACTGGTTGGTCATATTCCTTCTTTTTCTAAAAAAAAGCAATAAACTTAAAATTCAGCAAATGGAATTTGGATATATAAATATTGACCATAACTAGTTCTAGAGAAAGAAATGGTAACAAAAAATATCTAATAGTTTAGACTTGTACCATATATAGATTTTGGAGACCACATTGATAGCCTTCTTCTTGTCTTTGTTATCATGTAATCTCAAACTTACAACAACCTTCTGAAATGCACAAATAACTCGAAGTTGACTATTATAAATGAATATAAATCTGTAAAAAGAACATTGGAAGAAATCAGTCAATGTATGCTCTTGAGTTATTACTAAAGAATTTTTTAAAGTTAATTATTGTTAACAAACTAATGATTTTTAGATTGAAAAAATACAAAATACAAACCAATCAAATTTAATGTTTCTTTCCGAAAAAATGATACAAACTGCAGGAAAGTCCTATAAACTAAACTTAGTATCAAAAGAGAAGGTGAAAATCAAAATGCAACTATTTTTTACTAAAAAATTTCAGGAAAAAATATATGAAGTTGGAATTACTGACCCTTGTCTCCATTGATCAAGCTAAGAGTATGAGATGAGAGAGAGAGAGAGCTTAGCATATGCTTATAAAAAGAGATGTCAACTTTTTTTTTCAAAATAATTGCAGAATTTATGTTTCTTTCTTTCCATTAAAGAATTTGTTTTTGCATGGTAAGAAAATCTACATACCTTAATTTGATTTATTTTTTTTATCATGGTAAGAAATTTATTTTCCCGTGTTTCATTAAAAAGCTTTTAATAAAACAAAATAAAGTATCAGGAAATGATGTTCATGTATCCCACATGCAGGCCATAATGCTCATTCCCTGGTCAAAATATGAGTCCCACAACCATACATGGTATGATCCACTCGAGCATCCCAAAAAATACATACATCAAAATAAAAGACCCAAAATACATCACAGTACAGACATCGAAATACATGACTCGAAAATACAACAAGCCAGCAATGGTGCCTGTTCCTCACGCCTCATAGCAGTCAATCACTCCACTTGTGGTGTATTATCCCTTCCCTGTGCTTCAGTCTGATTTGTGGCACGGTCCGTGTACATGTCCTTGATCTTCTTCGTTTGCTCTTCCCCTGCCATTTTAGACTAGAATATGATATTAGCAATAATCTTGGGAAGCATTTGTTGATGCATGATGTGTCATGAGATATTCTAAAAATTCTATTATTCCATTCTAACCAAATACCCCAGCAAATAGCCGCAACCCCAATTCCCCAAATGTCAAAATTGTTGATGCGGATGTGTCCCTCTCTCCATTCCCCCCAGGCGTTGCTTAATGTTTGTGGGCCTGCCCCTGTGCTGCCAACTCTGTTTATTAGATCCCCCTAAATTGGCCTTGTGTAACTGCACGTCACTAGAAAATGGTCGACCGTTTCGTTCTCCTGAATGCACATTACACAAATTGCCGGACCTTGTCATCTTCTCCTAGCCAAGTTATCCCGAGTTAGAATTGCATTTCTATGTGCCAACCAATTAAAAGTCCTCACTTTAAGTGGGACTTTTGCCTTCCAGATTGGATCGTAGACTCTAACTCCCCCATCGTTTAACATTTTATAAATCGATTTAACCGAAAAGACGTCACCTTTTTCAGCCTCCCACTTAGCTCTGTCAACCTGATCATTCCCTGTTGGTTTCCAATCCTGTAAGAAGACAATTAGGTCCTATTTTTGTCTTCTTGCTTCACTAGTTAGCCTCCCTATGAGTCTTGGTTTCCATTCCTCATTCCTCCAATTTCTAGCCACCCGGTCATATTTATTGGTAGCAAACTTGTATGCTTCTGAGAATCTTCTCTTTAGGGTAATAGGTCCGCACCATTTGTCCTTCCAGAAACACATAGAAGCCCCATTTCCAATGGAGAATGTGACTCCTGAGATGAATATGTCTCTCGTGTGAGTGACCCCTTGCTAGAATCCGGATGCTGATTCATTGTTTTTTCTGTTTCTGGTGCATGCAGCCATTCTTCAAGTAAGCCGCCTTTATCAGTTTACCCCATTTTTTCTTAGTCTTTAGTTTTAGTTTCCACCACCATTTGCAGAGTAAGGCCTGGTTCATCTGGCAAATATTGATCACCCCCAATCCACCAAGCTCTTTTCGTTTACAGACTATTCCCCATTTAATTAATGCGTACCCTCTCCCATTGCCCGCCCCATGCCACAGAAATTGTCTTCTAAGTCTGTCAATTTTTTTGGTTACCCAGACCGCTATTTCAAAAAAAAGACATAAAGTAAAGTGGTATAGGACTAACCACCGAATTAAGCAATATTAGACATCCCCCTAAGGACAACATTTTTCCCTTTCCACCCCTCTAATCTGCTTGCAATTTTTTCTATGAGGCCATGCAAGTCCAGTCTTCTAATCTTCCCAGATCCGATCGGCAATCCCAGGTACGTAATTGGTAGTTTCTGAATCCGGCAGTTAAAAATATTTGCTATTATGTTCCCCCTTCCTCTGAATCCCCTAAGAATGTGATGGAGCTTTTGTGGCAATTGACCTTAAGCCCTGACCACTCTTCAAATAGATACAGACCCCACTTCAAAAAATTCGCTTGCTCAATGTCGCACTCACCAAAAATTAAAGTATCATCTGTATACTGGACGTTCATTACCGCAGAGATACCCCTCCTCATACCCAGTCCATTAATCAGTCCATTTTGTCTGTAGGCGTGTAGCATTCTATGTAACCCGTCTCTCACCAAGGTAAACAATAGTGGTGATAATGGGTCTCCCTGCCTAAGACCCCACCTACATCTGATTTTCTTTCCCGGCTCCACGTTTACTAGCACGTTGACCTTCGACGTTGTTAACCAATTCTTTATCCATCCAATCCACCTGTTCCCGAACCCTCTTCTCTCAAGAATCTCCAATAAGCATTTTCATTCTACCTTGTCGTATGCCTTCTCGAAGTCTAATTTTAGCATGAACCCCAACTGTTTACGTCTCTTCGTGTCTTGTATAACTTCCTGCACTAATGCCACACACTCAAAGATTTCCCTCCCTGCAATAAAACCAATCTAATAGTCTTCTATAATGTCCCCGATGATCCTTCCTAATCTGTTGGCAAGGACCTTCGTGATGATTTTGACTGTGCAATTAATCAAACTGATAGGCCTAAAATCATTAACATCCCTTGCCACTTGAATTTTAGGGATAAGGCAAACATGAGCATAGTTTAGTCTCTCCAGATTCAAACTGCCTTCATAGAATGCATTCATGATATCCATGATGTCAAATTTGACAATATCCCAAAACTGTCTGTAAAAAATTATAGGAAACCCATCTGGCCCTGGAACCTTATCTTATCCCATTCCCCACACTGCTACCTTCACCTCATCCATGGTGAATTGTTCTTGCAGAGACTTAATTCTCGCATGTGTTTCTCCTTGCAATTCGTCCCAAATATTCTCATTTGACTCGGTCTGCCCATCTCTATTTTGCCCGAATAGTTCCTTGAATTTAAAATCAACATGGTTGACTATCCGCTTCTCGTCTAAAATTGAGACACGATCGATATCCAATGAGTGGATGTAGTTTTTTCTGCATCGCATATTGGCGACCTGTGGAAGTATTTGGTATTCGCATCCCCTTCTTTCAGCCATTTTACCCTGGACCACTGTCTCCACATAATTTCCTCGTTGATGTATGTTTCTTGAATATCTTGCATGCATTTCGTTAACCTTTGAAACTGGTTATCGTCCAGTTGTCCAACCTCTTCCTCTCTTTCAAGTTCCTCAATCTCGTTGAGGATATCCTGTTTTCTTGTTAAAATATTTCCGAACGTGACCTTATTCCATTTTCTTAGCCTTCTTCTAAGAGTAGAAAGTTTATTGTTTAGTCTGGCAGCTGGTTCTGCCTGCCCATGCCCCCTCCTCCCAGCATCTCTTAACCATTGTTTTGCATTCCTGGCTATTCAGCTACATCTTCTCGAAATGGAAGATTCTCTGCCTTCTTCTACCTTCTTCTCCCGTACCAATCATGATAGGGACGTGATCCGATATATTTCGAATACATGACCTTGCCATTCCCAATGGGAATTTCGCTTCTCAGTCACTAGAAACTAGAATCCTGTCTAGCTTCGCCATTATCGGCTCCCTACATCGGTTGGACCATGTAAAGCTTCGGTCATTAATTGGAATTTCCATCAATCCTAAGCTAGATATCACCCGATTGAATTTCCTCATGTTGTGCCCATTGCCTAGGCCTCCACCCCTCTCATACGTGTGCCTGACGATGTTGAAGTCCCCTCCCACTACCCAAGGTAAACTCCACCTTTCCATGATATATATTAGCTCATCCCAAAACGGTTGGCTTAGGTTCCTCTCATTTGGGCCATATACCGCCGTGATGGTTTGTTGCCACCCGTCTTGCTTTCTTTTGACCACTACCGAAACCGAGTAATTCCCAACCCAGTCATCCAGTAAATCAAATTTACTGGTATTGACACCCACCATGAACCCCCCTGACGCCCCTACAGCAGCCCTGACCCTCCAACCTTGAATATGGTCTGACTTTAGACCCCTGAGAGTCATGTCAGTTGGTTGAGCTATTTTAGTCTCTTCCAGACATGAAATATCAATATTATTGTTCCTAATAACCTCCCCTACCATTCTACACTTGGCAGTCTTGCCAAGCCCTCTAACATTCCAGAAAAAGGTGTTACACATAATCACTATTGTCCCCCCTTGATCCTGCAAAGTTGAATCCAACTCTACCAGGTTACGGGACACGCCATCGTCTCCCCCCCCCCCTTCTAAAACCCTTTGACCATTCGCAATATTCACTAACTCCCTACCCCGCAAAAAGTAGATAATATTTGTGTGTGCGTTATGATGCAGTTTTAAACCATAGACATGGGCAAGTTGAATTAAAAAGTAGTCAGGGATAGAACCAAAGATAGAAATATTCAAATTTGTACCTGTGATGTTTTCATAGCCTTTCCGTTTACCCACCCTTTGGTAAATTTCTTTGACGGTCATCGGCTTCTCCCCTTTGCTATGCTGCCTTAAGCTTCGTCTGTACCCCTCCTTCTCCTTTACCATTTTTTTTCTTCTAACCAGTTTCAACCACTGCTGATTCCTCACCTATGCCTAGGATTTCTTTCTCTTCTCCAGAGTTAGGCTCCGCGGACTTGTTAGAGTCCGTATCCGATTCTGAAGAATCCTCTAATAACAACTTTTTGTTAGAAGCCTAATTGCCCAGCATTGCTTTCATCCTCTTTGTAACCTTCCGTTCCACTCTTTTTTTCGACCTCCTGTTTAAGTAGCTCTTCAATCTGTGCCCCCTCCTCCTCCTTAGAGTCCGCAACTTGATTCACTGCAGTGCCCTTCCTATAATTTTAATCCTCTGAATCGTTAACAATCGAGTTGTAGGACTCTTTGAAGCCTTGAGCTCCTACCGCACCCCCCTGGCCAAAATCAATACTAAGCGGACTCTGGACCAAGCCCACACCAAGCCCACACCGACCCAGGCCCACACCCAAATTATTCTTGCACATGCCCACGTCCAGCCCACTCTTACCACATCCCCACCCACTCTTACCACAGCCCACAGAGAGACCCCTCTGAACTAGATCCACCCCGCTCACAATGCATTTCAAAACTCTGCAATTCGCTTCGTGTTCCCCCCTTTCGCTCGTACTGATTGATGTGCCCCTTTCTTCGTACCCTCCCAGATTGGACATAAGCCTCTTCACCCCTACGACGGGACTCGCAATACCCTGCACATCCCCCTCCCTTGCAGCTGTAAATCTTGGGCCCCATAACCGCAACGGTGTTGCATAATTCCTCCAGGAAAAGAGAAGGACCTGGAGAGCTGTCCTCCCGTCTCTTCGCTGCACCATCAGAAGTTTCCGTTGTCGTATGATGAGTATTTTGGAAAAGTCTCGTTTGCTTACCGAACGAAAACTCCCCCTCTGTTGGATCTTCTTCCCCTTCGGTGACGTTGATGGTGAGCGGTAACGTTGGGCGCACACGAGCTGGCTCAAAAACCCAAACCTGTTCGGCACCTCTAAGACCATCGTCTTCAACCTCTAGTTGTTTCTTCCCCGCCGCGATCTTAGTCCACTTCTTCGATATATGGTCGACACATTCATCCCCGAAGATTTGCTTGGTAACCAAGTTCCTCTTTCACTCGTCCTCCGTCATCTCATCCGAGCATTCATCCTCCAACCTAATCTCGACCAAGAATGTTTTGGTTTCCACCATCACCATAATAGACCTAGGGAGTGCCACCTTTCCAAGCCGTTTGATCCTCACCCTGGCAACTCCCCCTCTCTTAGCCACTGTTGGAATGTCCATCTCTAGGACGGAGCCATATTTCCTCAAAATATCCAAGAAGCCTCTGAGTTCCCAACAGTGAAGCGGCAAGCCAGTTAGCGTCACCCAATTGCCCTTGATGTCGCCATGAGTTACAACCCCTTTTTCGCCCTTCCATGGTGAGATTGAGATTCCAAAATGGCCGCCAATGATCTTAAGCTCATTTCGTCT